>JADEYG010000009.1:565000-725000 GCA_016906335.1 Novakomyces olei
ATTTTGATCGCTCAGGCTCTCGTTAGAATCGACAGCCGATTTTTTGCTCGAGCGCTTCAACCAATTGCCGACGCGAATGAAGATGATGAGTGGACGTGGCTTATGCGGTTCAAAAATGGTACTATTGCTACTAAAAATTAAATTTATTTATTTTCCGGACTAATCGATAGTCATCAAAGTCTGGCATGCGATTTCGCGGTATTACGAGGACGAATTGGAGTACGTCCTTCCAGCCGACAGTCCGTCTCTACCAAACCTGTCGGCTATAGCTAAAGACGAGTCTCAGGCGGAATTGGCTCAGCTGCTAAAGTTTGTTTTGGGCTCAGCTGTGCAAGGCGTCAATCGCAAACAGTACGTTGGATATATACAAACGCTTGATCATGAGCACCAGGAAGCGCTGGCGGCAATGATTGCGGAGGTTCAGGAAATCGAGGACTTTCACCGGACAAATGTCATGGACGATAATAGACTCGTCGCGGAGGGAGACAGCAGTGAATTGCGGATCGAAGAGGAGATGTCTCGATTGTTAAGGGAAAGCAATTTCATAGCAGAGAGAAATTTAGAGTTGGAAGAACAGCAAACCCAGTTTTTGGAGGCTAGCAATAGGCAGCGTGAGCGAATTGGAGATCTCGAGCAGCAACTACAAGAAGCAGAAGAAGAAATTGAGAGTCTTCAACAGCATGCAAATTCTCATTTACTCGCAAGAATAGACGCATTACAAAATGACTTGGCCAAGGCAGAGGGCCTTATAAAAGAGAAAAATGATGAGCTCAAACGTCTAGGACAAACGCTTCATACAAAATCGCAAAGAAAAGAGTATTCCGACACAATGGAGGAAGAAATAGCCGGTCTACGTGCAGAGCTGGAAAAGTTAAAGGACGTATCGCAGCAAAACAACAGTTTGCGAAACTCGTTGGCAAAGTTCCAAGCAAAGCTTGAGGATACTAAAGCAACAGAGTCTGCTTTTGATAAATTACGAGAACAGTATTCCAATTTAATGGAAGAAAAGGCGTTTTTAGAACATCGGACTCAATCGTACTCTTCTCGCCTTGATTCGTGTGAAAGAGAGCTAAAGGACGCTTATTCGCGCTTAGCGCAATTACATGTTGGGGATGGTGAAGGGGCCGATGGGAGTGTAACTACAAAACTCGAAGTTGAATCGGAACTTGGTCGAGAACCAGGTCTGGAGATTGGCACCGAGCGCGGTGTGGAGCATAAAAGTATAGGAGACGAGATTCTGCGCTTTGAAACGGAACCTCTCCCTGGTCACGGGCAACCAGCGTCGGCTGGTCAATCTGATTCTGCCATGTCGAACAAGGAGCAACTGGTGAAAGAGAATGCCCGATTAGCGGCAGCTTTAGAAGCGGCAAAAGAGCAATTAAAACAGTCAGAGCAAGGCACTGCCTTGTTGTTAGAACAACTAAACAATAATATGAGTGGAGCCTCACCGTCCTTCCAATCAGAGCCCGGAATTGTTTTGGATCGCCGAGGTGAAGTCTCGGCTCTTCGTCGGCAAATCCGTGAGCTTACTGCCGAAAGGGACGCAGAATCGCGATCGGGCGTCAAATGCCGAGAAATTATAAGGCATCAAGATGCGAGTGTGAAAGAGTTGCGGGAAAGAATTGAGAGAATGTCTCGCAATAGCAATAATGAATTGTACGAGCAAATAAAACAGAAAGACGAGCTAATTTCACGTATGAGAGCTTCTTTTAAACAAGACCAGCAAAATTTGAGGGAAGAGTTGCGTCTTGTATCGACTGCATTTTCTGAGGCTACTGCAGACAATTATCGCAACGACATCTTAAAGGCTGCAAATAAAGCTGCAACTGCAGGCTCTACCACGAAAAGTACCGGATTGCAATTACCTTCATTCTCTGGGAATAATTGGAGTTCCTGGCTTAATCGCCAGCGGCATCTAGTGGATCTCCGCCCACGCGATAAGAAATAAGAGCTCATTTTAATTAGATTGGGGTTCATGAATTTTTTGATTGTTTCTTTTGGCAAAAATATTAACTTTTACGGCGTTGTCATTACTATCGCAGCGGAATTTTTCTGTGGTACATGAAAATCAATTCATGCTTCTTTGTTAAAGCCTATTACTTCTGGCTTTTTTATTTTGTGTTTTATTTCTTATATCTGTTTAGTTGCTTGCGCTTTGACTTTTGAGTCTACAGGCTAATTGGCCCAATGACATCAAGCTTAACATCCCACAATTATTTTATTTTATTATTTGATATATGTGTTTCTTTCGATACCATAAAAGGGGAATTAATGTTATCATTTTTGTCATTCCCCGGATTTCCTCCGTTTTTGCATCAATTTGGTATTCTGGGATTAGCGGATTTTCTGATAATATTTTACCTTTTGTAAATATCACCATTCGTTACTTCGACATTGATTTGTTCATCGTCCAAGACAAAGGCAGCTTCCAACTAAGCTATATAGTATACATAAATATAAATATATAAATATATTTATTTGTCCTTTGTCCTTTTTTCTTTTCTCTCCACAAACCTGCAATCTTCTAAGCAGAGAAACCAAAAAGATAAAAAAGATAAAAAAAATAAAAATAACGATTTAATTTGAATCGCGAATAAATCCTGGAAAAATAAAAAATACAAATAAAAATTCCACCCACAAGTTTTTTAGTCCGCCCACAATTTTCAAGTCACCAAACTGGTACGGCTGATAAACCTAATTAGTGTGTGAGCCGCTACGTCCGATTTAGCTTCATACATTAATTAGATGGTACGGTGTCGATCGATGATCACACGTATGACATAATTGGTGCAGAGTATACGACTGCGAAAATAAATAAATGAATAAATAGGCCGACTCTGTACTCGCGTTAGTCGAATGCAGCTGCTCAGCCAAAGACTTGCAAGGGCGTCGAGGACAAGATTTACGCGTCAGTATAAAATGCCGAAACGAGGAGCGGATGGAAATGCCCGTTCTGAAGAACTGCCTCCAGAATTGCACCGTCCGTCATTCGCACGGGCCCAAGAGTACGCGAATGGTACGCGTAAATCGCCGCTCCAAGTATTGTATGACACTCGAGAGTCGCGTAAATATTCGCCTCAAGATACAACGGCAGTCTTACACTGGTTCCGCTCTGATTTACGTGTGGGCGACAATACCGCTCTGTCTGAAGCGAGCGCATTAGCGAAAAAAACCAAGAGTCCTCTCTACGCGCTGTACACTGTGAGTTGGGCCGATTGGCACAATCATGGAACGAGTCCATTGCGTATGGATTTTGAGCTTCGGACATTGGAGAAATTGCAAGAAAATTTGAGGTCACATGGAATCCCCTTGGCCATTCTTGAGATTGAACAAGCACGGGACCATGCAACTGCTATTTGCGATTTTGCAAAGGAGCATAAAGTGTCCCACATTTTTGCGAATTACGAGTACCAGGTGAACGAGCTACGAAGGGATACTCGGGCAATAGAGCTTTTGGCAGACGCAGGAATTGCCTTTCACCTATTCCACGACCAAACTGTAATCCCACCGGGTCAAGTCGTGAACGATGGGGGGAAGCCTATCAAAGTTTTCACTCCCTTTCATCGAGCTTGGCTTTCAGAGATCAAAGCTGACAAGCAGCTTATCGAGGCTCAGCAGCCGGTGGGAAAACATGATCTGCCAGGCACGAAATTTGAAAGCACAAAGATACCTTCAGTACCGGAAACGACTCTGGACAAGGCGACACGGTCACGTATGGCAAAGCTGTGGCCGGCTGGGGAAGACGCAGCTTTGGAAAGGCTTCAAACTTTCCTGAAGAAGCATGTCGAAGACTATGCAGAACAAAGAAATGTTCCTTGGAAGGATGCTACTTCAAGACTAAGCGTTCACTTTGCTGCAGGCACTCTTTCTCCCCGCCAGGCTATATCTGCTGCCTCTCGTGTGGGAGCAATTTCAGGTGAATCTTCAGGGACGGCTGCGTGGGTTAGGCAGGTTGCTTTTCGTGATTTTTACCGTCAAATGATGGCCATTGAACCTTATATTGTTATGCATATGCCGCAGAATCTTAATTTTGACAAGGTAAAGTGGACGTACGATCACGAAATGTGGGAAAAATGGTGCCAGGGCCGCACTGGATTTCCCTGGATCGATGCATGCATGCGGCAACTATTGCAGGAAGGTTATATGCACAATCGAGGACGAATGGCGGTAGCGAGTTTTTTAACTAAAAACATGTTGATCGACTACCGACGCGGCGAAAGGTTCTTCATGGAACATTTGATTGACGGGGATTACAGCAATAATAATTTTGGGTTCCAGCCTGATTATACTGTAATGAATCCATTGATACAGAGCAAAAAGTTTGACAAAGATGGCCGCTTTATTCGTAAGTTTGTCAAGGAGCTTTCCAGCTTGGATCCAAGCGATATTCATGAGCCCTCTCGCACACTCAACAAGACTGATTTTGCAAAACTGGGGTACCCGGAGCCCTGCCTTGATTATGCCGAGACGAAGGCACGAGCGATTGAGCAGTTTAAACGCGATTTACGCAGTTAGCTGACGAGTTTACGGATAGGACTTTGCCTACAAAAAGGTATGGCATTACATGTCGTACCGCGTACCACAGTATACACGAACAAAATTAGTGCCGGCGGTTTTGAGCATCTATCTAGCATCTATCTATAATGAAATACATGATGGATCTATGAATATAAACATGTGCCCTATATAAATATGGACCTGGTAAAGTATAAATAAAATGTGAATGACAAAAGTAGTGTGGATGATAATAAGCATGAATAGACAGGAATGATAAAGAATGAAGAATAAATAATAAATAATAAATAATAAATAATAAATAATAAATAATAAATAATAAATATACAGTCTGTTTACTGCCAATGCTCTTTCAAGCATGAGCGAACACGATAACCCCTTTGTCGGGGATAAGGCGCGAGTGCCCCAGACTACGAATCCAATGCGAGTATCAGCAATCCCGAGGCCGTCAGTAAGTCGCATCAAATCTATTCAGCAACTAATTTTACAAGCAAAGTGTGTCCACAGTACAGCAAGGCTCCAGGCGCCGTATGAGCGATATTCCGCGTCCTGCCAAGCCTGCACGGCCTGATTTTGGCAGAGCTGCGGTAGAAAGTGAGAAGACCATTTAATATTATTAATAACAATTTTATCCATCATATGTCTTTTATATTTTCCTGGTCTTGATGCGAATAGCACTAATCAAGGCAAGACGAAGCAGATAAACAGCTACAGTCAATGAGATACGATTATGAACTGCTGGCCAGCGAAAGCGCGCGAAAGACGATTGCAATGGAAGACAGTATAAACATTCTGAATCGTGAAATTGTGGAGAATACTCGCAAATTGGAGGTGGGCATATCTGTTAAAGGTGATCCTAATGAATAGGATTGTAATAAGGATCGACGATACTATATGGAAGAAAGCTCACGAAAAACATCCGAGATCGACGACCTCCAAATGCGTCTACACAACCTGAATGTAAGCTTTTCAACTCGAGTGCGGGTTTCTCAATCTTTTTCGTGCTTTTCATATTTCTTGTTTGGCTGAATTTATATTTGATTTAACCAGATTTATTCTTTGGGGATTTGGGCTTTTTAGTTTTGGTTTTCGTATCGTATTTTTTCCGCTTGACTCTTTCTCCTTTTTATTTGATGTTTAATACTTACAAAAGACCGAGTCGGAGGCGCGTGTGGCGCAAATACGATCAGCCTCTGCACAACAGGAGAGCGAGATCCGCGATGTAAAAGCACAGCTTGCCAAAATGGAAGCGGCCACCAAGAACGCTATTGATACGCAGGCGATAGAACTACGTCATGCTAGGGAGCAATTGGCAGCCCTGGAAGAGCAAAATAATCGTCTGCAGCCTGAATTAAAAGAGAGAAATTTGCAAGTGAACGAGCTTAAACGCGAGCTGGCCGAGCAGACGGACAATGTTTCCCAATTGACGACTATGGCCCCTGCAGCCAAAGAAGAGTTGGATTTTTTACATCGCCAGCTTAAGGCGCAAATTGAGCAAATTTCAAAATTGGAGCGATCGAATGAACAGCTCAAAGTAGTGGCTGCGGACCGAGTGCCACAGCTGGAAAAAGATTTGAGTCTGGTGCGTGAGGAAAAGTTGTCACTGGATACCCGGATAAGGACGCTTTATGAGGAGAATGAACGGCTAATAAACACTACGCTGGAGATTGAAGAGCTGCGAAGAGAGCAGCGCGCTTGGACGCAGTATATGGAAGAGCACGGGAACAGGTTTACATCGCCACGGGAGATTTTTGAAGAATTAAATACAGAAAAATCAGCAAACGAGTCTCTTCGGCAAGAATACGCTTTAGTACAGGCAGAGCTTCAGGATCTAAGAGATAGACGAAAGGCTGATGAGACGGCCCTGAAAAAATTGAGCGAGGAAGCCAAGACACAGTCACACGCCCTTGATATTGAAAGGGCCTCACGGATTCGTCTGGAAAGGCAAAAGCGGCTGGCTGACAGGGAAGTGCAGTACCTTCGGGAGAATTTGAAATCATACGATATGGAGGAAGCGTATTTGGCATCTTCTTTCACTAATAAAACCAATATGAACGAAAATGCTAAAAACGAAAATGAGCATGAGAACGTCGGCAACAACAGCATCGACGATAGTGTTCAACAGAAGGATACTGGCAACAATCAAAGTGGATATGAAAAGCAAAAGGGGGAGCGTATTGAAGCGTTAACAAAGCTTGTCGACGAGTACAAGGAACTGTTATCACAAGAAGCAGTACAAGTCAATGTCCAGCAGGTCGCTCATAAACGACGTCACGAAGAGGCATTTGAGGCCTCAGAAGAAGTTCAGAGATCTGAAGGAATGGAACGGAAATTAGCGAACGTTTTACAAGAATTAATTGCCGTTAAGTCGAGCAAGGCGACAATGGAAAAGGAAAACGAGGAATTAGTTGCAATAAAAGACTCTTTGTGGAGAGAAGTCGAGTCATTGAAGAAGATTCTCAAAGCACCAAGAGTGCTACAGCTCGGCGATAACCCAACAGCTAAATACCACGCTGTCAGGCAGGCAGAGCTAGATAGCCTTAAAGCTGAGAATGAACAATTACTGGCCCGTTTAGAAGGCACATTAACCGATCCAAGCATGCTTGTGCCTTTAGAATCTTTACAGTCTTGCAGACGGGAAAGGGACGTACTTGAACGGACTATTGCGGAAAAGGATAAGCGCATGGAACGGCTGAAATCGGTATCACTCTAGTTTTATTATTTATTATCATTCATTATTTATATCATTCATTATTTATATCATTCATTATTTATATCATTCATTATTTATATCATTTATTATTATTTAATATCATTTATTATTAGTTTTGTCCAACATTTGCTATGACATACTCCACAGTTCAATTTTATTGGGCTGAATATCTTGAAATTAGATTGCCTTTCTGGCGATATACAAATGATGGATACTTTTAATTATTATTATGAATTATTGCCAACACAAACAGGTATTTGCAGACAAGTCTTCCGAGTTTCGGGAGGCGGTCTACAGTTTACTTGGATACAAACTAGAATTTCTGCCTAATGGCCGGGTGAGAGTCACGTCAATGTACGCGCCGAGCAGTGACCATGCCTTTATTTTCGATGGCGAATCGAGTACGATGCAGCTAGTGCGTGGAGGCAGTAATGACTTCGCTAAATCTATAAGCAATCTTGTACGCTTCTGGTGCGATGAGCGAAAGACGATTCCCGGTATGCTGGCGGCATTAACACTGGAATACTTTGAACAATCAACTACGGGCCGTACAGTATTTTCCGATTAAAGGGGGAAAACGATTGCACTAGATGGATGATACGATGTGATTATACTTTTAGTAAAAAAAAACTGTATGGCTTTTTACACATTCTGTTGAGCAGATTAATCTCATCATTGCCAATATCCAATATTTCAAGGATACTGGACTGACATGTCTGTATCTGGCAGAGCACGAAAATTACTCTTATTACAAATGTGGAATTATAATTAATTGTATTTACGAGAGTATTTAGAGGTACAATCTTAGCAGACTATTACGGAAATTACAGCGAAAAGTAGCATCATTATAAATAATGGTAATATTAGTTTAAACATGGTAATATTATTATGAACACTGGTAGCATCATTATAAATAATGGTAGTATTATTATAAATAATGGTAATATTAGTATAAACATGGTAATATTATGATGAATCGTACAATATTAATAATACAACCAGACTATAGACAGTGAGATTGAATAAAGACGTCAGCCGCCCATTGCGTCCACTATACACAAGCATTATTCCGCAACACTTTATGTATATTATTATTATACGTATTCGCGCGGCGTTATCAGCTACGCCTTCCACATAATAATTACTTTAGCCTCGCGCAAAGTATCCGAAAGATGCAGAGTGCGATTGTAAATCACACATCCACACACGTACCACACACAACACGCATCCACTCACTCGCGCAAAGACGGGTACTTGACCATCCACACTTGAGCCAAAGACGTTGATATGCGCTCGCAGTTTAAAGACGATCATCCTTTTGGTAAGCTGAGCACTGCTTTTGTTCCCTTGATCCGTGGGTCTGCCGGCGGCTGTAGTTGGCCGCTGGAGGCGGGGAGAATGGTTTACTTTCCGGCCGTGTGACTCCACGGCTCAGAGCTGTTCTGCCCGTACTCTACTCCCTCGATTTTAAAGGGCTTTTGGCCACAATCGGATCTCACAGTCCTGCTCGGGTTCGGGTCGGACGTGGACGCTTGTCCCGTCTGCCTGTCCCGTCTGCTTGGACGGTGGCAGACTTTAGAGGAGGGGATAATACGCTCTTTTTATCTTGGGTTTTTATACATCTTATTGACCGTTGGCAGAAAAGAGAAAGGCCGAGGCTGAACGTATTCGTGAGAAATACGTTGATCGTATTCCTGTAAGTCGATTCCAGCTAACGCGCTAGCAAGGACAAGAGTTGAAGAAGTATTTTGCTGGGCTTTACACCTGTGGCCTTGAGATATTAGTAATAATACTCTAGTTGCACGTGCAAGGCGCGCAAAAGTACAGATTGTTTTTACACTAATCAGCGGCTTGCGAATAGCTTTTGCTGAGGGGAATAAAGACTCTATTGTGGCCTTTTGGGCTGCTTTTTTTAAGCCTCCTTTGCGCGTCTAATTACTCTTTGTCCACTTGTCTAGTCGCCCTTACTGCACAATTCCAACTTGCTTGTAATGCTAACTCGGTACCAGGTTATCTGCGAAAAGGTGGAAAAGAGCGATATTTCTGCTATCGACAAGAAAAAGTATCTGGTGCCCTCTGATTTGACTGTCGGTCAGTTTGTATATGTTATTCGGAAGCGTATCCGACTGAGCCCGGAGAAGGCCATCTTTATTTTTGTTGATGACGTGTTGCCGCCTACAGCTGCACTCATGAGCTCAATCTACAAAGAGCATGCTGACGAAGACGGATTCCTATATATCACGTACGGAACAATGCTTCCTATTTTGCTATGTATTTTCAACAGTATCATGCTGACCATCTGTAGATATTCTGGCGAAAATACGTTCGGTTGAAACTGCCAGCCGGTTCTTACCGGTTATTTTATGGCAACGCGGGTAGCCGCGTGTTCCGCTCTCTATTATATATTTCGTTTATGAAGGGGTCGGCGTTATGGTGGAGGCACGAGTGTCTATTGATTATTTTAATACGAGTTCGTTTATCTTAGTTTTCTTTGCAAAGAGGCTCTTTTATTTATTTTTTCATTTTTTTTGAGGGAAATTTGCTGTGTGACCAAACGTGTGCTACACTTGTTGATATCGTTTTCACTTTGAACGTTTCGAAAAACGAAGCAGAGATATCATGGATTATGTCTCTCTTTGTTGCGTTGCTATTGTTCCGTATCCTTTGGATCCTTTGGAAAGCTTGCAGAGGACGCGAAGTGAGACGAGCCAATCAAATTAACGCGCTCAAAAGCCGCAAAATGAACAGAGTCGTTAGGCAGTGGGAGCACATCAAGACCGCCAAGTGGCGCAGGCCGCTTTCTGGCGACTAAGTGCTGGTTCTTTGTTTTACTCCTTATTTATATACTTATTTATGTGATCTTTTATGTTTTTGTTTGTTTGTTCGTTAATTTTTGATTGATTGATTGATTGATTGATTGATTGATTGATTGATTGTTTTTTTTTATCTTTATGCTCGTTTGCGACTATGACACGATGGTTCTCGGGTTCCCATATCAATTTTGATCTGGATATAGTTTATTTTTCCGCAAACTTTAGCGAAGGAGGGGTTGGAGGCAATGAAGGTTTGATTGGCGAATATCTGTGTATTTTTCCCTTTTTTTCCTCTCTTTCCTTGCTTAATAGCTGTCAATTCAATGGAAATTTAAAACAGAACAATTCGTGCAGAGCGTCGTAGCGTTGGAGCAATTGCGTGTAGCTAGAGTATCATTTTACAGACGCACGTGAAATTAAAGGCCAAAGGTGAAGAGAATCTTATATTGCACATGGTGCTATTATCGACAATACCTCTACGAGGGCCCACTGTACTGTCACAAAGTTTCCACGACGAAATGATATTTGTAGATCTGTGTCTGTTTTGCATTAATAGTGCGTTACGGCTACCAATATTAATGAAGCCAGAGACATAGGCAAACTATGAGTATGCGAAGGCCTTGGCCAATAATAAACCTAAAAGCTCCCGCCCAGCTGTTCCAACACTGCCTCAATAATATCGCCGTCTTCGAGTCCGACCTGGATTTCGGTTAGTACACTAAATTGCGTTAAAGCTTACATCATTGGGGGTTTGATTTCCGCGCAAACGTTCACCGTCCACAAGGAAGCGCATAGCTCGTAAATCTTTTGCCTGTTTGTCGCAATACGCAGTCATAAGCTTGCTAAATTGCGTAGTTCGTTTGATCTTGAAAAAGACTTCTTGACCCTCCTATATAAACGCAAAACGAAAGAAAAGACGCTCCGTTAGCCCTGGCTAATTACTACTTTATATGAATAAACTCACTTGATCGACAACCTGAAAGCACGTTAGCTGTGAGCTAGAAGGCAGCGCAAATAGCAAACATCTTTTCCAACAAGGCGCAGGCGCAAATACACGTATATTCTTGCTTCCCTGGCGGCACTCTTTGATCTTTTCTGGGGCTAAAACTTACTTTAAGATTTATATGTTGCACATTAGGCTTTTTGTCGTCAGCCGTAGGAGGCGGAACACTGCCGTTGCCCTCATTAGACGCATTTGAAGGCTGCTCCGACATGACTGAAGCGAGTTGATCTGCCGTCGGTACAGTAGTAGCTGACGGATACTGTGATTATTATCGGTTGTCCATATAATTATTATTATGTAGTCTACGAATTATCCACACTACCCACTTTTATTCCAATACTTTAGTATTGTTTCTGAGTCGTCTCTGTAAATTAAGGTCCTGCGAAATTTTGGGATTTTCGTACGACGCGGGTTCTATACTGGACGCAATGAGAAATGTATGATACTGCTTTTTCAAGCACAGAAACGCAAACTAGTAAGCTTAATATCTGACGTGTTTTTATGGGCTCCCATTCCATATTTGCTTGGGTTTATTTAGACCGGGTCGAATCGATACCGGCTACAATAATGAATTTTGTAATGGCGAGCATAAATAAAATTTGATTAAACGGACTAAAAAGCTTAGAGGAGAGTGAGCGACAGGCTACGCAAACCCCTTCCAAAATCACTTACAAAGCTCACGAAGGATATGTAAAAAGCATTGCTAAATAAATCTATTTTAAACCCTGATGAAAAGAGATTATCTTGCGAAGAAATTGATTCGTCTTGTCCGTCCACGACCAGCGACAAAAAAGCGTTGCTTCTATCCAATTGGTCAATGAACGGTTGGCTAAAGCCGTTTCCCTCTGTGATCCGCTGAGCACGAGCAGTTGACAGCTGCTAAATCACAAAGCACAGGAGAAGGTAGTTTGCCCGAGGACAAGCAGCTTTGCGCGTGACTCTATAAAGCGGTCAGTGAGGTTTTCGTGTAGGAATTTCGAGTTTTATACGGCGAGCAGGCAACATTACTTGCGTAGTAACAATTAGGATGACAATAGTTTTTTATTGTAGAACGACTAAGCAGCCAGTAATTCTGTGTGCAGTCGGCTGCATATAATATTAATTTATATTTAATATTAATTATGTTTAATATTAATTATGTTTAATATTAATTTATATTGAAAAACTCGGGTGCCATCAATTTTGGTGCTAAAAAGGATCGCATACTCCTTTGGCACTGGACCGACGTACAGACAGTAAGCTTGCAGCAATAAGCTGGTCGGTCGATCTCTAACGGGTTAAAATGACGGCTTTAGCCGCCAATGGTGCGGATGTACAGGCAGCACAAAATGGAGGGAGCGGTACGAAACCCAAACTAATAAAGTCACGAAACGCTGTGCGCAGAGAGAAAAAAAAGCTGCAAAAGCAACGGGCTGGAAATGGAGAAGGGAGAAATGGTGAGCATCAGCAGCCCGACGGAACGCGTACACTTGAAACCGAGATCGATCGGGCTGAGGATGGTCAGCAGCCAAACCCAGCAGATACAAGCACTTCTATCCTCGATACTATCGGAGCTGGGATAGATGAATCAGATCCGGCTTTTTTACAGTATACCAAGGTCTTTTCCGCTTTCAAAAACGAAGATAGTGTACGTGGCACCATACTTTTTATTATTTTTCCTCCATTATTACGTGGACAGATCTATTAACAGAACATAGGAGGTGAATCGGGTACAAGAAGAACGAGGCCAAATCATGTTCTCAGACGACGAGGGCCCAGACGAGGAGGAGGAGGAGGAACAAGAGGCAAAAATGTTGAGCCGTGCAAAATCTAGGAGGGCTAATCGTATATCTGTAGCGGAGCTGAAACAAAAGGTTTCAAGACCCGATCTTGTCGAGGTATGCGTATAGCGTTTACTACGGTTTTTTTTTACAAATATATTACTCTTATTATTTTTATTTCGTTCGGCGTGAAGCTGATTCTTTGAAACGGTTTTCCTTCAATCGATTTATTAATCTATCGATCTATCGATCTTTCTCTTGTCTAACCAATTAGTGGTACGACTGTGCTTCCCCAGATCCCTTGTTGCTATTGCTCTTAAAAGCTGCAAAGTCTTCTGTACCCGTGCCCGAGCACTGGTCTCACAAAAAAGGCTACCTTCAAAACAAGCGTGCCTTGGAGAAATTACCGTTTGAGCTTCCACACTTTATTCGTGCCACAGGCATTATGGAAATGCGTAACGCAGTGCACGATAGAGAAGCCGACCAGAATCTACGGTCGCAAATGCGTGAACGCGTGCGGCCGCGGATGGGAAAATTAGATATCGATTATCAAAAGCTGCACGATGCCTTTTTCCGGTTCCAGACAAAGCCACACTTGAGCAAGTTTGGTGATGTTTACCACGAAGGCCGAGAACACGAATCAGATGTACGAGACCGGCGACCCGGAGATCTTTCCATAGAGCTCATTGAGGCTCTAAACATCCCACCGGGAGCACCCCCACCTTACTTGATGAACATGCAAAGGTTCGGCCCCCCACCAAGTTATCCAGGCCTTCGGATTCCCGGGTTAAATGCTCCGATTCCTCAGGGAGCACAGTGGGGCTACCATCCGGGTGGCTGGGGAAAACCTCCAGTTGACTCGTACAATCGCCCCTTGTACGGAGACGTTTTTGGTGTTTTACAGCAAAAACAGCAGCAGCAAAGGCAGCAAATGCAGATCAACGTTGAGCCTGTAGAAAGGACACTGTGGGCCGAGTTTGAGCCTACTCTTGAAGAGGAAGAGGAAGAAGAGGAGGAGGAGGAGGAACAAGAAGAGGAACAAGAAGCTGAAGAACAAGAGACTGAAGAGCAAGAAGGCTTAGGAACAGATCTGCGCGGAATTCCCTCTGCAGGAGAAGCACAATCAGGATTCACATCGACTTTGCCTGCTGGAATTAAAACCCCAGAGCATATAGAACTGCGTAAACGAACAGACGCAGAGGACAATGACGCCGGCCGTAATTTGTACGAAGTTCTGCCCGAAAGATCTCGTCCTGTTCAAGGCTTTATGGGCAGTCAGTACGGGTACGATTTGTCTGCTGCTAATGGTGTTTTGGGACAAGAAGACCGCAAACGCAAATCTGGCCAGGATGTGACGGTGTCCATTGATCCAGACAAGCTAGATGGAGCAAGTAAGGAAGAGTTAGCTGCTCAGTATGACGAAGAGCGTCGGCGGGCGGCGAATAAACATTGGGATAATGATTTGAGTGATATGGTCGCAGAACAGGCGGCTGCTGCTTCAAGAAAACGGCAGAAACAAGAGCGAGGGCCAAAGGAGAAGTTTCGCTTTTAGCAGCATGTACATAGCATTATCGATATTTGTGAAAGAGTTTTCCACGATTAGAATTTTAATCGTACGCCATACTGTATATCAGATTCGAGGCCTTTTAAGGATAGATCTACGCCACCATCAACCAAGTCGGCATCGTACATATTAAATCTGATTATCTGTTTCATTGATTATAATTTGTTCAGTTGTTTTGTTTTCTCTCTATTTTTTGTGTTCAATTTCTAAATTTGTGATCAATCAGTTTAAATTTGTTTAAAAAGTTGCTTATGCTTCAAATATCGTATTCGCCATGCCAACCGTGCTCGTAATTGTAACCCCTATTTACTGCCTGCCAGCCACTTGGCCGCATCAAAATTCTGCAAGCCCGCCAATGGATTGTCCTGGGGCTGCTGCCTCTGCCGATACTCCTCCATTACCTCAGGATCTAATTGTGTGAATAATAAAAATTAAATCAAGCTCTTACCTATATTCGCCGACAGTTTCGGCATCACGACAAGCATGAAAAGCGTCGCCAACGACATCAAGACCATTGGATTTTTCAGCAATCCTATAGGATTGAATGACTCGCGCTCCGTATAGTATGAAACAGACCCGGACGAGACTAATCGTATGGGGTACGGACGCCTATTACCGCTGGCCGCCCAAGGCTTGTCCGCACTTGTGCTGAAGACCTGAACTTCATTACCCGCTACAACGCGAAGCAAAGGGAAATTATGGAACCGCGAATTGACCTGCAGCACATATTCGCCGTCGGGAACGTTGTCCAGTTCAAAGTGGCCGTTTGCACGTACATTCGCCAACAATTCGATTCCGGGTCCGAGTAGACTGACTGTAGAATCTGGTGATGTTTGCAGTTCAAAAGAGGACTCAATTGAGCCCGTAATCGTGTGAGCAGCGGCAAAGCTGGCAAGCAGCGCCCACAAAAGCATTGCAGTCCGGCTAACAGCGTACATGTGGTATTATATAATTAATTATGTTTTCCTCCTATACATATTATTATGTCTATGATCCAGGACTTGTAACAATTAAACGTGGTTTAGAGAGCTAATTTAAAACTAGTTATATAAGCAAGGCAATCTATCAGCCACTGTTGAACAGGCCGGAAACGTGTTTGACACGCGCTGGTGTGGAGAAACCTGTTGAATGGCAATGTTTTACTCGACAGTACTGACGGGGCTATAATTAATATTAATAATAATAATAATAATAATAATAATAATAATATATTATTATTATTATTATTACTGGTTTATAGTTATATACTGGCACAATATACGACGCGAGCAAAAATACTAAGTCACAAGTAATAATCTTCTTGTGTTACTGCTATAGGGTTAGGGCAAGAAAAAGGTATAAATAGGACGTGGCCCCGCGCCCTCAGATTTCTCTACGACGATACTCCTAAGAATCATTTCTATAGGAAACGTCCAGAGTTTGGTTTCCCAACCGAGCTTCAGTAACTCAACGTGGATGATGAGCAGAGACATCGCCATTCTTTACGAGTGAGACCGTTGTTAAAACATTTTTCTATTACTGGCTGTGTCTTTGACGCAACCGGTACCGATGACCTCTGGCCGCTAATCTTGCTCTTTGAGCGGATTTCCGGTAGGATGGACGATGTGCTCTGACGCGTTACACTATCTTTCGATTATGATACTGGTTTGTGCATAGTTACTAAATAATATTTGGTTTTTGTACTATTTCTTGGTTGCACACGTAAAATTTTGGCAATTTTGTAGAAAGCTGTAAATTTTGAAGGGTTTGAATTAATGTAGAAATGTCGTTTGCTTGTAGTTTTATCAGATTGATGAATAGCAGATTTTACGCAACGCTGATTTTGCTGGAATTTTGCTTTACATTGCTATGCCATAAACGTTAGGCTTTATGGGCTGGCGCAATTATGGTAGACAGGCATTGTATGGCACATCGGCCGTAAAGTCTGCTTTACAAAGCAAATTTCGGAGACCTACACGTCTCTTATACTATGGCCGGCCCGCCGAACTAGAGTAAGAGCTACAAAAAAAAGTTTCAAGACTAACTTCGTAAGGGGGCTCGAGAGCCTGGCGCACGATGTCAGAGTGCCAGTACAAGCAGTGGAAGAACGGAAAATCCTTGATCGTCTCAGCCAAGACCGGCCGCATAACGTAATAATCAATGCTAAATTCACAGCTGACAAAAAACAGAATGTTGTTCTCGAGACTGAACCTTTACCTCTACGTTTAATCAGTCATATCGAGTACGATGGGCAAGATTTATGCTTTTTTGACAGGCGCAAACGCACGCCCACGCCTTATACTGGGGCAGCGCAAGGTGCGCCTCTTATTGTGGCCCTCGATGGAGTTCTCGATCCAATGAATGGTATTCCTTGATTTTGCTGTTTATTTTAATGCTGTGGTCAGTCAATTAACTGTCTGGCTTCCAATTTATACAGTTTTATTTCTCCAAGTTTTTTGGTGGGCTGTGAGACCTTTTGGACTGATGGTTACTCTGGCCGAGACCAACTAATCTCCATTATCATTGCCTATCCTCCCTCATCGACTCTATAAGGCATTGGAAATCATTCAATGTCTGAAATGCTTTTCTTTAATTGTTTGTGCTAATTATATGACAGTGGGTAATATTATCCGTACTAGCGTAAGATAATATTCGCAAACTCTTTTAACGAAATAGTACGCCTGTGGTGCAAGCGCAGTTATACTGACGCTAGCCAAAAGGTACGAGTAAAAGTGTTGTCAAACTCGCATTTCTTATCATTTCTCTAGCCCGCCTCTTGGCCCAGTAACGGCCAAAGCTTCCTCTGGAGCATTAGATCAAATTGACGTTTTCCACGTACGTTCGGTGCGCAGTTTTCTGGGCGACAGTACAAAGAACGAAGCCTTCCGTGTCGTTGCGACCGGTGTGGAATTGGGGACGGGTACCGTGATTTCTTTAGGGCCTCGTATAACACGAAAAGAGGAGTCGCTAGTGAGCGACCTGCTCTCGCAGCCAAGAATTATCTATTTTGGTAGCGAGGGCGACGGTTTAAGGCCTGCAATTACTGCTTTTGCGGACACGGCGGTTAATATTCAGCAGCATCCAGCGGCCTATCCTCTTGTGAGCTCATTGAACGTTGCCAGTGCAGCAGCTATTATTCTTTCTCGACTGGGCAATCTACCAAAGCCGGGCGCTATAAAACCGTAAAAGGAGGAGAATGTCAGCATAAGCATCACTCTTTTGAAAAAACAATAGAAATAAATAAATTCAATTAATTAAGCAAGCCTACATTTTCCTGGTCGCACGGGCCGCGTTATCTGGCGGCGCGTTTCGATAAGAGTAATTTTATAAAATAAAATATTTGTTCAAAATTCTGGTCAATTAATACCAATCCCTCTCGACAAGCATATCCAAAATTGACAGCAAGATTCATGTACCGAAAACCCGTGCCGTAATAAAAGTAATCTAACCGCCGGCCCTGAAAAGGTCCGGTGATTAAATAATCGCAACAGATCTAATGGAGAAGTAGTAAACCGTGACAGGCGACACAAGCGAGACAGGCAAAACGATGTGTACGGCAACAAGGCGCAAATTAAGTGATGTCGAGCAATCGTTTCCCTTAATGCTACTTCCCATATAAACAGGTCCGTATATTGTAACTTTGCCATTTCACGATTGGCGTGAATATCGTCATAACATGCAGCGAGATCTATTATTGGCTGGTCCATCACCCTTGTTATTCCCGAATTAATTATCTTGTATAAACTGTATTAACTGTATTAGGTAAAAAGTGGTGGACAGCTGTCAGTGTATCAATTTTCCGTCGCTAAGGTGTAATAAGGGGCGTGACAAAGCTTTAATTCCAATTTATTACGGAGAAAGCAATAATATCGTAATTTTACTGTCATAATTATTACTGTAACAATTATTGTCTCGTAATAATTATTGCTATAATAATATATTGCTATAATAATTATTGCTATAATAATTATTGCTATAATAATTATTGCTATAATAATTATTGCTATAATAATTATTGGACCATTTACTATCGCTAAATACTGCAAAAGTCTCGTCCTAACGGCCTTGAGCAGCAGCACACCCATCCCTCTGACGGACTCAGCGGCCGATGCGAGAGGCAAATGGATCCGCGAAGGCCGCGATATGTATCAGCGCGCACAGCCGCTGCTTTAGTGAATCGCGGTCTGGACGCTCAAGGAGGAGACGACAGCGGAAGTGCAAAAGATGAGGCCGACGTTTCGCCCTCTGCGCTGCTGGCGATAAACTCCTTCCTGGACTACTTTCTCTACGTCATATTAGAGGCGGCCAACAGTCTGGAGCTGACAAACGTGCAGGCCGTCGTGCTGACAGTCGTACCGGAGCGCCTAAGCCGCGAGATTCATCGCGAGGCAGAGGGCCAACTGTACGCGTCTGATCTCGATCGCTCGTGGCAGGACGAAGCCGAGCCGATTGCGCACAGGTGTGACGTCAGCTCTGCCTCCAGCGCCGGCGGACTGAAGCGGTACCGATGGTCCACGAGCTCAGCGCCCTCGCTGCGGCTCGATACTGCCGTACAGGTAGACCGGGTTTTCTACTACCTGCGCGCCCAGTGCATGCTGTTTTCCCCGCTCGCCGATGTGGCGGCCCACGATATCGGAGTGTCTATGAGTGGGGGTCCAGGTGGGGGTACAGGTGGTACAAGTGGGGGTCCAAGTGGGGGTCCAAGTGGGGGTCCAAGTGGTGATCTTTCACCGCAAGAACGGGCAATGGTGAGCGTACCCCTGGTCGTGTACACCAGCACCGTGCTCGAGTACGTGGCCGAGCATATAATCCTGCTGGGCACATTTGCCCTGCAAATGCGGAGGGCCAGTGTGCTGCAGCTGCCGGATATCGACTATGCCATCTTCCAAGACGATGCTCTCAGTGAGCTCTGGTGCGGGTTTAAGGATTCCGTTGTCTCTGACACAATTGCGCCAGTGACGCCGACATCGGCAGTAAAAGAACGGGAATCGGTAGAGCCCTTTACCCCTACTGGAGCCAGTCAAAGCTTATTGGCCGGCCGGGACTTGGAGATCGGCCACTACCTGCCACCGATCCAAGAGGCCGAGGATACCAGCATGGCTAACCCTAACCCTGACGGAGCGGCAAGCAGCCAGGCGCAGACAACATTTATCGATGCTGTTAGCTACCGTGGCGAAATCCAAAAGGAGGATTCGCCGCCTGCAACTGTTGCTGCCTCCGTCGATGAAATACGATCAGAAAAGAGGGAGAAATCGGCTGAGCAGGAGGGGAAAAACATACGAGACAAAAGCAAACAAAGCTCGAGCTTAGCAGAGAGTGCGGCGAGCCGGTCAAATCACGATTTGAGCTCGATGAGTACGAAACCCGACAGTGATCAAGGCACAGGGGGCACTTCTTCGCCTGTAAATAAAACAGAACAATCTCCCTCTGGCCATGATTCTAGTGCTCTTGCCAGTGACACTAGTTCTCCGAGCAGTTGTACCAGCAGCAAGTACTTTACCAGCGAGGACTTTGTGAGTCCAACGGAATCTGCCAAAGACAACTCTCCTTCTCCTTCTCCTTCGCCCTCTGCCCAAGATCTGTCCGCCGGAGCTCGCCATGGCCAGCTTATCCATGGCGAGGAGCCGGTGAAGCTACGGAAATTAAGCAGAGCCGAGGCCGCTCGTATTGTAGGCGTGCCCGAGGACGAGTTTGACGAGCGTTCATTGACCGCGGATTTTCGAAGGTCAGTTTTCCCTCTGTCTGGGTATCGTAACGGTATTCTTATACACGAACGGCGCAGTACAGTAGCGGATACGAGTATGGAACAGGCACTGCGTGAAGCAAAGCTGCTGACAGGCAAAAGCAGTGGGGCGGGCAGCACAAATTACGCCAAACTGAGCAATGAAAAGTGGGGGCCGCTAGTGGCCCCCACACGGAGGAAACAGGCAGCAGAGAGTCTTATTACTAAAATGCGAGCTCGCCGACAGCATTACTTGGAGACACAGAAATTGCTTCCTCGGCATGCTCGAGTAGCGAGTGACGCGACTGCCAGTACGGACGAACTTGTCCGGTTCCTAAAAACGACCTCACCTCAGCAAGTCCGCGATTCATTGCTGGTTAATACCAATAAAAATAATAATAAAATAAACAACAAAATGGCTCCAATTGCAAACATTGAGCCAAAGGAAGAGCCGATGGACGCGATTACTTCGACGCATGAACTAGCGGCCTTTTTACGTGAAACAGGTCCGCCTGATATTCCTTCAAACCAAGCTGTACGTGATAAGCGTCAGCCTTTTGCCCGTAAAGTGCGCAAAAGCAATCAGGATTGGTTTGCAAGGCTAGAGAGCTTGCGACAAAGGCATAAGGACTCGAAAAAATCAAAAGGAAGGTCAGCAAAGTCTCGATTTGCAGGGAAATTTGGGGCTGAATCGAATGATTTACCAGACATTTTTAAAGCAAATTTCAATGATTTGAACGAAGCAATTGCGACTTTTAAACTGGAGCAGGACGATGCGACGGCGAATGAGGTTCCGGAAAGATTGGAGCCCAGAATGGCGTCTTTAAAGCAGAAGAAGGCGCGTGGAGAGGGTGGTAATGACGAGCAGTCTCTACTCGAGTTTTTGCAGCTTAATTAGGCGACTCATTTCACTGTATAATTATTATTCATTCATTTATTTATTTAACTACATATTGTTGTTTATTTATTTAATTCATCAGCGGCGATTTCATCATTGCTTGATACCACGTTTGGGTGCGAAATTCAGCCAGCTGCGTAAATGTTACATTAAACTTCAGCTAGATACGACAGTTATGAGAGACGAGATATGAGACACTATTATTATGACTTTTGATAGGCATAATAATAAATTGTGCTGAAAATGAGCCTTTTAAAAGAATACTTCGCCAATATTTAGCCTGTAAAGTGTAGGCGCGACCTTCTGATTACATAATTTAATATTCGTTTATGCATCGGCCAAAGCATTGTTTGAGCCGCCAACTAGACTGCTTTCCTTTTTTAAATACCTTTGTAAATGTTGCAGTCAAATGCTGCGTCAAACCTCTCGCTGGTGCATTCGCCTTCTGCAGGACGCCACTAATTTGTTCATGTGTGCCTAGGGTTTATCTCTGACATAATATAAAGAGACTATTAACCCTGACCCTAATCCCAAAACAATAACCCTAATATTTGTAGAGCATTTAGCGAATAAAAGGCTATTATATGAGTATTGAATTGAACTCAAATCACTTGCTCGTCGGCAGCATCGAGGTACACTGCAATGGTAATCTAGAGCCATTGGCAATGTTCCAGCGATCAGGAATATACACACTGAGCTTTTTGGCCTTTGTGGTGGTGGGAGTGTACATTACATTATTCTCAGGCGGCCGTACGCGGCCGGAAAAGCCTAAAGCCGACAATGCCGGCTCTTTCCCCTTATTTTGGGAGGAATACGAAAAGTAAGTGCCGGCAGTGATAGCGCAACACAACGCGGCAGACAAGAAGCTGAAAGGGGAGAAAATAAAAACTCAAAAACGAAGCAGAGTCAATCGTTTGCTGTACAATTGTAGCAAATAAACAAGAATAAAAAAAGAATTAAAAAGAATAAAAAAGAATTAAACGCAAATAATCGATCTATTGATCGAATGAAATCAATACTAACTCGCCAGCAACGCGGTAGAATTCCCCAGAATCCTTAACGCAGACACGCAAAAGTACCAGTCTCGCTTGGCAAAATGCGCCGGTCCTCAAGGCGCGCCCTTTGCAGACGTGGAGTACTATACGCAAACGCCTCAAGACCATCCTGACCCAGTTCTGGGGTCTTATACCCATCTCCCCGGAGACTGTCTTTCCTATGCGCAAAGGTACGCGCCTTATCGCGACGTGAATTTCACGAATGCCTTTGACTGGGGCTCTGCACAAAGGTCGTGTGGCAACGCTACTATGGGAAAACAGGCTCTTGTACTACGGCACTATGAAGGCCTTGTATTGAAACGGGATGATTTGCTGAACATTGCTGCTCTAGTGACTGAGCTGAACCTCAATACTGGCGGCCAAATCGACGTCCATATACTATTCGAAGCCAAAGAGGGCGCAGTACTCGTTTCCGAGGCAGAACGACAACGCAAATTAGACCAATTCATCCCCGCCGGGCTTCAGTCTATGACGACAGTCTGGACGGAAGCTTTGATGCGTGCCCTCTTCCCCGGTCTGGGTCCTTCACAGAGCGAACTGCCGCCTACGGGGAGGTACCGTGGATGCTTTCTTCCGCTCGAGTACTTTGCCCTACTGTACCCAGAATACGAGTACTATTACAACTGGGAGATGGATGTCCGGTACATTGGAAATTATTACGCTCTTTTCCAGCAAATGGACGCGTACGCCAAAGCAGCTTCAACTCAAATCAGTTCCAGGTACCTTGTGTATAATGAGGGAGAGGAGGGAGAGAAGCCTGGAGAAGAAACGCAAAACGAAGCAGGAAAACAAGCAGGGGCACAAGCGGCCGACGAATCAGGCACTGACGGCAGTGACAAGGAGAGAAGGACACGCAAAGCCAATCTCCTTGGCAGGGAATCTGCAAGCAATAGCTCTGAATCTGAGCAGCCGGCAAAACGGCAAGACGAGGGCGTTGGCACTCCAGCAGATCTGATAGTGTTCACTCCAATCATCGACGCGGCCCAATCCGATTGGGTTTGGCGTAATGATTTATACAATTTCAAAGCGGGCCTGGAGACACCTCACCGTCTAGCAATCGGGGCTACTTCAAGGATTTCCCATCGCTTAATCAGGGAGATGGTGGCACGGCACACGGTGCAAAAGCAGTTTATGTTTTGTGAAATGTGGCCGGCCTCTGTTGCTTACTTGTCGGGCATGAAAGCAGTCGCTCTGCCTCACCCCATTTACTCGAGTAAAATATGGGACGCAAGCGTGCTGGATGACAAGGTAAACGATGTCGGGTTCTTTAAGGAGGAGAGTCGAATGCGTTCAATGACTTGGTACTTTAATGCCCGGTTTGCAAAGACGCTGTACCGCGAATGGCGAAAAGCGGGTAATTCTACCTGCCGTCGATCTGTGCTTTTGCACCCTGTCAAAGTGGAAGACGATCCAGAGTAGTGTACATATGGACATAGAATAGGGACATTTAGCTTTTATTAATTTATTAATTTATTCACTAATTTACTAATTGTTAATTTACTAATTTATTAATTGTCTAGTATTATGCTTAATTCATAATATTCATAATATTCATAATGAATATTCATAATATTCATAATATTCATAATATTCATAATATTCATAATATTCATAATATTCATAATATTCATAATATTCATTATATTCATAATATTCATAATATTCATAATATCCATAATATTCATAATATTCATTATATTCATAATATTCATAATATTCATAATATTCATAATATTCATTATATTCATTATATTCATAATATTCATAATATTTATAATATTATTTATATAAATATTTATTTATATATAAATATTTATTTAATATTAACGTTGTAATGATAAAGACCACACAGCATTGCTATGGTGGAATGGCAGCTGGTGCCGGTCACACGCGATCTGCTACCAGTTGTGCGCCAGCTTCACCTCGTCCTATTCCCCGTCGCTTACAGTACTGCATATTTTAATTACACGGTGAACAACGACTGCTGCCGTTTATTACGAAGCGGGTCAGCAAAGCCTCCACAGTATATTGGCGTAGTAGTGTCCCGCGTGGAGGACACGGGCCGCCTTTATATTATGACGCTTGGGGTTTTAGCGCCCTTCCGCTCAGCCGGACTAGGCTCGCAGCTATTGCAGTTTACAGAGCAAACTGCAGTTGCACAGCATTGCGAGCTCGTTTATTTGCACGTGCAAGAGAGCAATGAGGCCGCGGTTGAATGGTACTGCAAACGGGGATTTGAGATCGCTGAGCGAATTGATCACTATTACCGCAAAATCAGGCCTGACTGCGCTCTGCTTCTTGTCAAGCAGGTCGCGCAAGTAAATTTAGCATAATGTGTATATAGGATTGCATGTGATTTAGAGAAATGTCGGCGTGTACATTTTTTTTTTCAAGGGTAAACTGCTCAAAGGCTCAACTTGTTTATATTTTGGCTTTTTATTCGCATTGACTACTGCAATGAAGACTACGGAAGTGGTAGAGTCCGCGCGAGTAATGGACGCGAGTAGTGGATAGGGTGGATTGCGTCTACTACAAGCATAACGACCCCAGACAAAAGAGAATGTATTGTGCTCGCAAATCGTTCTCCAGGTTTACAACGATTTGGGGATTAGCTTCTCTTTTTACCATCCTGTACAAAAAAATGCAAATAAAATAATTAATTTACTCTTTATTAATTGTTGTAGTGTGAGCGCATTCATCGTTCGCGACTCTGATATTAGCCCGTTTAAAGTATAGTAATACTAAATTATCGAATTTTCCTTTTGCCTCCTCACGCAACCCTTCTCGAACTACGACCTTGGAGGTGCGAACCCGGCTGGCGGTGTGGGGAACGTTTGGGTCGTGAATCCAGCCGGAGGCACACCAAATCCCGCTGGTCCTACACCTCGAACAGGACCTGCCAAACCTACAATCAAATTAGCCATCAAGCTTATACGCTTATAATTGAGCGGAAGTAAAAAGACCGCAAAAAAGATTAGTGGAAATAGAGATTTGTTATCTTAATAATCAGATTTATTTATTTGTTTTTTATTTTTTTTTCTCCTTTCTTTTTATTTTTTTTTTATTTAAATCAAGATGCACAACATACCCGGAGCAATTTGCGGCTGTCCGACAGGTACACCGCGACCCACAGGCCGAGCAACACCGGCGCCCGCCTTCATACCGCCCAGTCGCTGGCTTGGATCTAGTCGTTGTTAGTATTGCTTGGCTATACTCATCATTGCGTCCTTTCAATTTCTCATAAGAGCCATTGCAGCAGCAAGCAAAGAAAAAAAAATGTATAATATAATTGCTCTGCTTACCTGCAGGCGGAGGTCCCTCAACGCTGAGAGAGACTATAAACTCGCCGCGCAAGACGGTAAGTCCAAGTGACCGTTTAACCTCAACATCGCCGGAGTCTGATACTGACAGACCCGCACGACCAGCACTCGCAGATTTACCGGCTTTGCGCTGGATTCGGCGGTACTCTTCACAGTCTGCCAACACCATATTCATATGTTTGTCTAAAGTTAGCGGCGCGTCGCCCATTTTTAACTCTACCAAAAGCGATCATCTGTCCTACAAACTGCCGCGAGTCGGCGACCGTCACACGCAGCCGGTAGTTTACCAAGTTTATCTAGAGTTAGCCGAGTTCAATGAAGAAAAGTACCATTTTACTATTGCCGCGGGAAGACGCCATTGCGTCGATTGCAGCAGCGGTAAATTGATGGATTCGAGTGGTTTGCAGTATTGTATTTATTGTATATTTACTGCAAAATATTAATTGCGTACAAGTGCATTTGATACAGCGCAATAGTATAAAACGAATAATAATTTCGTTATATATGATTATAGTGTGTATAAGGCACGAAATTCTAAAATAATTCGAAATATATTCGAGAGTAATTCGAAATTATACTCGAAATTATATTCGAAAATATACTCGAAAATAATTCGAAAATAATTCGAAAATAATTCGAGAATCTACAAGGAGGCACCATGGTCCAGCTGATGGGCTTGAATATTCCGGACGGAAAGGCCGTTCGCATCGCTCTTACAAGCGTCTATGGAATTGGGCCTAATGTAGCACAGCGCATTTGTGCCGAACTCTCCTTCCACAATACCCTTCGCGTACAAGATCTGACAGAGTCGCAGTTGTCGGATTTGGCATTGAAACTATCGACCGAGAAAATCATGAATGAAAAGGCGCGCGAGGTGCGGAACAATATCCAACGATTACGTGACATTGGGTCTTATCGTGGACGACGCCACGCTATGCAGTAAGATCAATGCTTTACTACTCGAATGACTAACAATGTAAAGTCTTCCAGTGAGGGGTCAAAATACACGGACACATGCGAATACGGCTAAACGGCTTAATCGGCTCGATCGACGAGGCTTTGCCACGGTGACTGCAAGAGCCACAGTACCCGTGAGCAATGCTCCAAGGCATCTGGGAATTTTTGCCCGCTCCTTGTCACTGTCTTGCCGACTTGCTCGGCTTGCCCTATAGCAGCACTCGAGACTCAGCTGGTATAGTCAACTTTTTGATACAACTCGCTATTTCGAGTCGGCTGTTTTGCCGTTTGCGTCGCTTACAGTCCTGTATGATTCAAGGCGTGCTTGAGGGATGGATAGATATAGCTGTGTGTTTTCCCTGGATGCCAATATTCATGTCTGCCTTACATCGGCTCTACTACGCTCCTCTGGTAGGCTTTAATATGTAGTAAAACCATCTACTAGTTCAGTTTTATTTGTCAAGGTTCTACTGTTCAAGGTTCTACTCAACTTTTTACCAATTTCCTAACCTTTGGACAACGCTATGGCTTAAGACGTAAATATAAATAAATATAAATGTAAATATAAATTTAATAATAATATGCCTATAACGAGCTATATAATCATGGTTGACCAGTTATTTACAAACCAAATAGCTTATATTTGCACATTTTACATTATACGTATACTCTGAATGTAGGGTTAATTAACCGTACGCTAAACCATTATCGGCTCCGAAATCGTAAACGTGCGGCAGATCTGGCATACTAAAATAGAAAATAATAAACGAGGAATAAAAATAAAACAAGCCAATTAGTTCCCTGCAAAGCGGCAATGGCGGACAACGAGCGTTTAAACGTGACCTACAATCAGATCCATAGAGTGTGCGAGGAGACGGCCAAAAAAATCTACGATGAGTTCAAGCCTGATCTTATGATCGCGATTGGAGGTATTGATTTTCTAAATTAAGCATTGTGCAAGAGCATTTACTCAACACAACTAGGCGGCGGCTTTATTCCAGCCAGAATACTACGTACATTCTTGAAGAAACCTGGGAGCAAGAACATCCCTATACAAGCGATCGGTCTGAGCCTTTATGAAGATTTGCCTGCAAAGGCCACTACACACGAGCCTGAGGAGGAAACGCCAGGGACGGAGGTTAAACGCACCCAATGGCTCGATTTTTCCACCCTGGGGACTCAGGATTTGATCGGGAAACGCGTACTTATCGTCGACGAGGTCGATGATACGCGGACAACTCTTCATTATGCTGTTCGCGAACTTGCCAAGGATGCAGCAAAGTCAGCGGCCGCGGCTGGGCGCAATGAAGAGACACAGTTTGCCATCTTTGTTGTGCACAACAAGGACAAGAAAAAAAATGCAGAGTTGCCCGATAGTATTATGAAGACGGGGCGCTATTTTGCCGGTGTCACCACGGGCGACCAGTGGATCAATTATCCGTGGGAACAGCCTTATGAAGCTCTAGCTAAACTGGAGAACAAGTAGCTTGGTACCGTGAGGCTTGTGCGGAGTACACAACGGTATCATAACGCCACACTATTTATTTCATATTAAAATAAGATTGCTTTACTCTGTAAATCAATCATCGCATTGTATTTTGGTATCTGAAGAACCTGACACTTCTTTCATAGATCTGATCACGTGCTTTTGAATGTTTAGGCTTTTATGCTCCCTCGGGGGTTAGCTCGCTCATATAGATTAGGGTTATCGTGCCTTTATAGGCAATGTGCACCCAAGTGTACACGCCACCCGCGAAAAAGCAAAGAGCCTGCATTGTACGCCTGATTTGTGGCAAACCGACTTGCTCATAAAACAACATTCTGTGAAGAATAAAGCCAGCTGTTGGGCAATTGTGCAATCATGGCTAGAGTCCTTCAGGCTATGCTAGCTTGTAATGCCGTGCGGAAAGACAAATAATTTTGATTCAACCCAGCGTTGCGTTTCATTATTAAAACATTGAATTATATTATAAGAAAGTGAAAAGACTTTTAGTATTATAAGAGCAAAATTAATCGGCCAAAAAACTGACCTAGACTTCACCATTGTATGAATACCCTAGAGCAGTTAGTCCAGGCAGCGTTTTACCCGCTGCTGAAGGCGTGGCCGGGTCCCTCTCGGCCTTGATTTCAGGCTCTCCTACGCTTGATCGCCGTCTCGATTTAACGGGGTTTCCTCGACGCGTATCCTCAGGCTCAGAGACTCGCTCTGCATCTCCTTGCTCGCTCATAGTCTGCTGAGACTCGAGATCATCGGCATTTTCTTGCCGCGACAAGCGCCTGCAGGCTCTTCGTAAGGATTGCAGTATAGCAGAGCATTCTTCTACGCCTTCTAACCCTGGCGCAGCTGCTTCAATATCGGAATCTTCATCCTGATTAAAATAGCGATATCGTTCCCACGCTAAAGGTTAGACGTTAAAACGCTGATATGTATAAATAAAGCGCGAAAAATTATAGAGACACATATATACATTATATTATATGTGTACAATTATGTATAATTGTATACATATACCAATAACTTGGTTAATTATTTTCAGTGTTCTGAGATAAACTGTGGTAAACGGAAATTCGCCATTACAATGAATAAAACTTGAAGAATCAAGAATTTACAGACAAAACAGTTTCTTCATACCTCGCTCAATAGAGTCAGTTCGAATCCGCTCGACGCGTGCAGCTTTCAAGTCTTTGTTGAAAGCTTTCTCTATTAATCTGTTGATGCGTTTTGCCCGGGTTTTATCTTCCTTTTTAGATTTGGCTTTAGGTTCGCGTTTAGGCGTTTCGCCTTCAGCCTCATCGTCTGAAGTATTATCGTAAAACATAGCATCAACGTTTAACTTTTTTCGTTTGCGTCCAGACTGTCGTACTATGAAATTAGTCATGCGATGATAAATTAATTATAAATAAACACATTAAAATAAAGATAAAGGAAAAGGCAAAAGGAAGAGAATAGAGAATAAAAAAGACAAAACTACGTACAAGGTCGATATCGGCCGCCTGACTCTGGGGTAGCTTGATCGGCTTCTGGTCGTTGTGAACTCTCAAGACGATCCGGTAACGAGGTACGCAAGAAAAGTATACGCGCTTCATACATTTTGGCACCATAGGCGAGCTCGTAATCGCTATCAGCATTTTCCATAGCTTCCACTTCTTCAGGAACAGGTTCCATCAACGGCACTTTCCTCGGATCTTTGGCGTCCGGATCACCAAACGGATTCTGCCGGGCCTGTTCAATACTCAAATCCGTTTCTAGTAGGAGATAAAACAAAAACAAAAAAGCCCGTGATCGACTGGTTGAGCTATAGCCGGTGTTGGTAAAAATATCAAAGTATTCCTGACCCTGCGTGAAAAAGTCATACGAGACTTCAGCATTGGCTTGCTGGAGCAGAAAACTTAGGCCCATTGCATTCGTAGCGTGCTTTTTACCACCTTTTATTTGTGCAATAAGCGCAGTATAAGACGATGGAAACCCGGATCTTTCTTCATGAATCGATTTCAACATCGCTTTAAGTCGAGGTGCGTCTTGTAACTGTTTGACCCCAACTTCACCATAAGCTTGCAAAGCCGGGATTGAATGGAAGACACGTGTCTGTGTGGGAGTAAACACTAATGTAGTGTTGATTTTCCCTACATTAACAAGCAGGGCAATTTTTGAAACATTCAATGCCATATTGCTGTCGGATAGCATACGCTCTTTAAGACTCTTGGGGGTTTTGCTCGACTCCAGCAGGTAACGCATATACATGTCGCAAAACGACAGTTTAACAGGCGGATCAGAGTTTGCATACGTGAATGCCGGTACATCATTGCTAAATATATGGCCGAGCAGCGTGAGCTGGACATCTGTGCGAAACAAGGGCTCTCCGTCCTTTTTCTTGACAATAATTGTCCGTGTGGATACGGGTCTTTTTGTTAGCAAATTGATTTGATTGGCAATTAATTATTATTGGATCTTTTCCCAGTTGCAGCCGCACGGTGCTTGGCTACACGGTGCTTACAAACAAACCCAAACTGATTCAAAAGCAAATAGTGTAAAACAAGTATAGTCAAGCCATATCAAGAGCAAAGTACAGCAAATATAAAGCCGGTAAAGAATCAAACCAGTATCGCGTGTCTTACACTTGCTCAGCCTGAGACTGAGGCGCCACTTCGTCTTCCATTTCAACGTCGGCCATTTCGTTATCTCTGGCGGTGCTGCGGACGAACTTGGATCCGACTTTTCGATCGGGCGCGACGGTCATTGACAGGAAGGACGAGCGAGGATGGAGAGGCCGTGTACGATTACAACTGCAGCATCACCGCCACAATGCCGTAAAAGTCCTGTCTTTCTAGCGGAGTCTAGAATTAGCTTCAGGCCCAGTTTAATTTTGACGGAAGCTTACAGTCACGGGTGTATGAGTGCTTTACCGCTCTCGCATTGATATTATAACTTGCTCTCAGATCAGAATGGGAGATTGCAACTAAATATACGCAAATACGTGACAGAAATCAAGTAGAATCGCTCCAATCGTTTTATAATTCTTTTATGTGTTAACCCTGTGACCCTGTGTCCTTGTATATTCATGCTTTTATTTTATTATTATTATTATTATTATCAAACCTGTCGATGGTGCCGACACTGACCGATCCAAATGCAGCCAGAATAGAGGACGATGAGGACAACGAGGACAACGGCCTCGAATTTTTCAATGACTCGCTGTTTAATTTGTTCAATCACGGTACGTAGAATACCGACGTTTATTTTTATTTTATATTTTAGCTTATTCACTGGCTCATTATCGAGTCGACTCTACCTTCCTTGCTTGCCTTGTTTCTAACCACGTCAGTCACTGTCTCCCACGGAGAGCCCGGCGGGGTCTTTCCCTATACCTGTGGGCAGGGTACGTTTAACGTAAAAATTCCACACGCCGAAACGTGGTCAGAGTCGCGGCTGTATGCGCAGTATGTGTGGAACGCGAGTATAGTGGCGGCCAAAGCAATTGAGGACAGTGAGATTAGAGTGAAATCAGAGACTGTGCTTGAGCTTGGTGCAGGCGCCGGACTGCCGAGTATGGTGGCGGCCTTACAGGGCGCTGAGCGAGTAGATATGACGGATTACCCTGCGCCTGGATTTTTACGGGCGATGGAGTACAATCGAGAACTGCTGCCTCCAGAATCAAGAGCCCGGCTTTATTGCAGCGGCTACGCTTGGGGGACCGAGGCAGAGGGTTTACTCAGTGGCTATAGTGTAATAATTGCGTGCGATACACTCTGGATGTCGGAGAGTCATGGCCCATTACTGCAGACAATACGATCCAGGTCCATTGCTGGCAAGACTAGTGTATTTATTATTGCTGGTCTGCATACGGGGCGCCATTGTGTGGCAAGGTTCTTTGCTGCTGCTGCCGCCGCTGGACTCTTGCCTGTCAGAGATATCGTGGAACAGCATCATAATGGCACAAAACGGCAATTTGTTGCGGATCGCGGCGTTGAAGATCTTTCCGAGCGGAATAGATGGCTGATTATTGCGCAAATGCAATGGAGAAATGAACAACAATAATACGAATCTGACGGTAATAAGAAACAAAAGCGATAATGATAAAATTAAGATGGATTCGACAATTCAGAGCAGCATGATTCCCGATACTGTACAAACATGAGTTTCATAGTGGCCAGCAGAAAATTCAAAAGATTGATTTATAAGCCTTTGATATTATCTTCATAATCTATATATACCCGTCGAGGCATTTCCAGTCCACCTCTAACGCCACACAAATCATAATTTGTCTCCCAGCATCCGCGCAAGAGCTCGCACTATAGGATTCACCCATCGTTCTGGCCTCTTAAACTCGCCGCTAGTAAGACGATACGTGTCTTGTACAAGATTCTTTTGCTCCTCGATTATTTGAGCCTTCAGATCGGGATCCCACGTGACAAGGATAGAGTTTACTTCTAGATCAAGCGTTGTTGAACGCCGCGTGAAATTTGAAGAGCCGACAACCGTTAATGCCGGGTCATTCGGATCCGCAAAATCAATCCAAATTCCTGTTTGGTAAGTACGAGATAAAAGAAGGGCAAAACATGCTTATTGTGAACTACCTTTTGCATGATAAGTCCAGCCTCCTGGCCGATTCACAGTCCCATGGCGCCATTCGCGCAATATTACTTGCTCAGACTTGCCTCGTCGTTTGACATTACTGAAAAAGTCTTTTGCAAAAAGCGTGTAGGCCGCCGGTAACATGCCCGATGGGCCCTTTGACCCGTAAAAGCCATTTGCCTGAACGTTAGCAATAATGAATTAATATTGATAGATTTGAAAAGATAGAAAATTTTTTGTTTCTTTTTAATTAATTAATCAATTTGTTTTTCCCAAATTCATATCTACTATATAAAATATACTGAATGTAAATTTGGGAAAAACGATTGATTGTGTACGGATCATAAAAAGCAGCTTAATAGACAACATACCCATGGCGAAGCGGTTAAAACTGTACCCGGAGCCTTTGAACTCAACAACAATTCCGCATACGTATGATGCATATTGAAATAGCCAGCAGTGAACATCCAGCTCTTGACTGCTTCCGTTGCGGATCCCAGCAATTGCAGAGTAGCACTTACGAGTGAATACTCATTCGCTGATTGGTGAATGTCTGCGGTAAACATTGGGCTCAGTTGACTTGTCACGAATAAAAATGTCGATTTTTCATCTTCCACATCGTCAATCGGCAATTCCTCTGACGGAATTGTAAGGCCACGCAGATCAGCCCGACTTACAGCACGCTTGAACCCAAGGGGATCATGAACCGGGTGGGGGCAGCTACGTGTCTCTGGCCATACTAAGCGGAAATTCGTGCTGTTAAGTTTGGCAGGTATGCTCTGGGAGTCTTTTGGATCAAATTCATTCGAGGACTGGTGATTCGACTTTTTGTTTCCATCTAAAGCCGCGACTCTTGCAGTAGGCGCTACTGAGTTGCCGACTGCAGTCCCATCTCGAGCAATATCGGACTGATCACGTTCGATTTGCACATTATCCTGTAGTACAAAAGAGTACCGTGACACGAAATCTTGTAGCGCGAAATAGTGATCAGCCACTCTCGCGTCTTGAACAGCATAATATCGGTCCTGCCGGTTTGTAAAATAATCGTTTGATAGATTCGCACCAGAAATAATCACAGTATCATCACATCCATAAATCTTCATATGCTGCAGTCCCCAACCCTCATTGAACCTTGCTGGAACTATACGCGCTTTCAACCCTGCCAGTGCCGGCGTATGATACATCCGCACACTTACACGATCTCCAAATGTGCGAATCAGAGGGCTCAGAAGGGAGGCACAGCACGGCTGAGGGGCCTCGCGACATCCACGCAAGGCGTCCACTAATATATGAACTTGTAAATGTGGCCGTTTCTCTAAAGCCGATTTTATTTCGTCCACCTTTGGTAAGTTAGTATCGAGTTTGTGAACAAGTGCTATTCCCTGCTTTTTTTTTTTTTTTTTTTTTTTTTTTGTTGGGCGAAAGCACACTCTTGTGTTGCAAAGTTTCGATCTATTGACCTTTTAAACAAAGAAAGCAAGCCAAAATATTAATGAAAAAAGAAAAATAATATTAAAAAAAACTGAAAGATTATATCGATCCAATGCCTCTCGTAGCGAAATGCATCATCGACTTACCAGCTCGTTTTCATTCCGGCCAATGTACAGCGTCGAAATGAATATCCTGTTATTTGCAGCGCGAATACTTTCACGTAGACGTGTGTAAAACTGCTCTGGTTTGTAGATTACATTTATGCGGCCGCGTGCGACTAAGAATCCCGGAGCATTAAGCGAAAGACGCTGCAAATACTTTCCAAGTGTGACAGCGCTGTTCCCGCCGCGACGCGCGATACTAAGCTTGTTCATTCTATCATGCTGTCATTCAAATGCTGCATATATAAAAGAAAATAATAATTATAATAATAATTATAATAATAAAAGAACAAATGATATCACTAAGCGCAGCTCGAGAAGACTGCAGACCATGAAAGTATTAGCAGGTGCAATTGCACTGGCAGCAGCAGCTGCTGCCCGGCAATTTCCGCTGTCGGCGCCTGGTACAGTAGACGGTCTTCTGCATCAGCTCATGCTGCGCCAAAGTCTCTCGTTCCACGAACAGCCGGCACTTGAGTATGTCGCCAATCTGTTGCAGGACATGAATTACACGGTACAGACCTTGCCATTGGGTATGATTTTCAACATGAAAAGGGAAAAGACAAGCAAAGCTTTGATGAAAAAAAATCCATCAAACAGTTATGCTTTATCGCTCCTCCTTAACCCCGGCTTTTCTCATAAAATTTTTGATAGGATTTGAGTCATTAGGCACTCGACAATCACTCTTTTTAATGCTATTTGCTGACCAATTTTAGGTGATGGGAGATTCTCTATTTATGCGAGTATCGCTGATCCACGGGTTCTGGTGACGAGCCACTTGGACACAGTTCCACCGCATATTCCTTATCGTCGCGAAGGCAATGTTATCTATGGCCGCGGCGCTTGTGATGCCAAGGGCTCAGTGGCCGCTCAAATCCAAGCCGTTCGAGAGCTGATCAGCAATGGCCAGGTGAATCCGAGCGATATAGCTTTTGCTTACGTACCCGGCGAAGAAGTCGGCGGTGACGGTATGCGTCGACTAGCGGAGGCAAATGTGGGCGAGTGGGAAGCAGTATTATTTGCAGAACCAACAGAGCTGAAACTTGCCCGGGGTCACAAGGGAATAATGATGTTTACTCTACAAGTCAAAGGCAAAGCCAGTCATTCAGGGTATCCTCAGCTTGGAATTTCGGCCACGGATGCTTTATTACAAGTACTCGGCTCACTCAAGCAGCTGGACTTGCCCGAGTCACGGACTCTCGGGCCGAGTACGCTAAACATTGCTATGCTTTCGGCCGGAGTGGCCCCGAATATCGTTCCGGCCAACGCAAGGGCTGAGATTAGTGTCCGTGTAGCCCGTGATCCGGGTAAAGTGCGCCGTCTCCTTGTTCAGGCCATAGAATCGTACGACGGTCCCGCCAATGTAACGTACGAATTCAACCCTAATATTATCCCGAACCCGGTGCAGCTGGATACGGATATTCCGGGATTCGATACGTCAGTGGAGGCTTACACTACTGATATTCCCAATTTGCCAGGTCCACATAAGCGGTACCTTTACGGGCCCGGTTCTATCCTCGTCGCGCATGGAGACAATGAGCAAGTTACGGTGGATGAACTGCTTGAAGCAGTAAAGGGTAATAAAAAAATTTTGTTGCACTTACTTGCTCAGGAAAAGGCAGCTGAGCATTAGTCTAACGGCGGTTGTGGCAGTCGACTTTTTAGATTTTGTTGTATAATTATTATAATTCAAGCTTCTCCTTTTGATTTATTAGCGCTGGCTTGTTTTATAGACAGATGCTGATACAAATCGCAAAACTTGTAGTTTATAGGGGCTTCATGGCCCTTCTGTAAAGTTCACTGTAATTACGGGATCACTACTTTTACACATGCCCGTCTTGCATTTACTTCCTACGTGCTCTATCATTTCAGTATAGTGCACAGCATAAAATTATATTCATGCTAGCGCATGCTAATAGACCACATCTAGTAGAAAGTGGTGGGCCGCCGGCTGGCAAAGACCTTCTTTCCAGACAATTTGCCGGCAGCACGGTGGGGCAGCGGGAAGCGGAGGTTCTTGTCCAACAGACCACGGATATGCGGGCGGCGTACATCCTCCTTCTTCTCCAGCGCTACTACCTTCAGAATGTGGATAGATCGGAAACGAGAACGATGGCGTGCTGCCATGTCGGCGTAAAGTTGCTCAACAGCGCCAACGCGAGTGGTATCCTTAAACTCCTTGTACATGTTGTGGGTTCCGGAGCGAGAGTCATAGCGCAGCCAGACCCCAAAGACCTTTGGCTTCAATGGCTTGGATTCCGAGATCTGAGATTGTTAGAGCTGGATCGATGCTGGAAACCGGAAACTTACTTCATTCATAGCCACAATCTCACCAGTGGCCTTCTTGACCTTTCGCAATTGCTTCAAAAAGTACCAATAGCGCGACTCAGCTACGACCGTGTTTGGCGCAAACAGCCTCATGCGCCAAAGAGCAGGCACAGGGTTGTCATCTGTCGCATTCTTGCGCCCAATCACTTGATACTCCTTGAGACCCATTGTGATTGTTGTTGGTGGTGATGCTCTGTGTGTTGTGTGTATACGCTGTATAAACGTCCCTGCTAACTAACCCTACCCTAAATTCATAATTCTGTATAATCATGATTGTGGGCTATGCTATTTGGTGTGATTGCTTGTGTGCGGCATATAAATAATTTAGCTTGTATAAAGTGACACTGTATAATATAAAAGAATTGAAATAGTCTTACGGAGCAAAAGATATACAGATGAGAATAGGGGGATATCATAATACGAAAATACAATAACCGCAGGCTTGTCCCAGTCCCCTGATAAATCGCGAATCAAGGCACTCTAAAGCGGGGCGCATTTGAATCATAACAAGGCAATAGTGTTTTAAGAACATGTATACGCCAAGAGATCCAAAAAGCCAAACCTTTTCTGTAGACAGCCGTCACTCTGAGCATTTTCGGATTTCCCTAATATTGATTCTAAAATTTCAAAGAGCCCCTGTTCTCCTCGCTAGAACTATACTACAAACAGGCTATAACAATATTCTTGACCTGTATCAGGTATACAGAGCACGAAATGGCTCTTTACCAAACTGATTTTCCAATCCACAAGAGCATACCAGATCATAGATAAAATCCTTTACCCGCTCTATCGTATCCCCAGCGATTTTGACTACAACTGTCTCATTGTGGCGTGTAGCCGTCCATAGTAAAGGCAATTTTGGACTGTTATTACGCACTCGCGGCTCAGCCGTAAACTGCTTCATTACTGAATCCATAGCCGCCTTATTGCGGTCCCCCACAATGAAAAATGTGGCATAGCACATACAGGTCCCCATTGTCTCTGCAACATTATACTCTCCATTTTCGAGTCGCAATACGTCCCTCAATACCAATTTTCCTGCAATTGAGACTTCATTGTGAGAAATAAAAGTGGAAAAGGCCCAGCATTCTCCGAGGGTAGCCCGTCCTTCCGTGACCCAGTCAAGCAGTAACAAGCTGCTGCTCGAGTCCGCCAGTATAAACTCCTGTCTCTGTTTGTACCGTGCATCCTTGAACGGCTGTACCGGGTCGGGTATAAGGAATAAACAAGCATCTGCTTCCACTCTGCACTCGAGGGTTTGTAATGTGTCCTCAGCGCGCACTGTAGAATTTACCATTACAACTTGAGAGCTCTCTATTTCAGTTTTCATAGCATTTTTTTGGACTAATGGCTGCCGTGCACAAAACACTTTGGTGGTGCCTTGAGTCAAAAGCGCGAGCTGGCAGCCTTTTTTCACCAGCACGTCGACGTTAACCGTGTCGCCGCCCACAAGACCTCCTCCGTACGAAAGAATATAAACTACAACCACTGGTGCCACACGACGGGGCGAAATTAATTTTAACGGGTACGAAAAGGAAAGAGACTCAAGCCTTTGACGTCCTGCGTCCAAAATGCCCAGAACAATCCGACCTTTCCCCGCTGCGCTTTCCATAGCGTACACAAAACATGCGACAAAAGTTTAAGCGTTTGAATTCAGGTAATATAACCCTAAACGTCTTGAATTGCACTTCTATTTCCCTTCAATTGGATAAAAGAATTAGCATTGTGCAAGCTTGACCGGGCCGAATGCCTCTACACGCTCGCACTGGCATTGGATGCCGTACTGTTCCAGGACATTTAAATTGGCACACTTTATAATATTATTTTATTTAAAATAAGTTTATTATGAACAGCAGTTTGTCAAATGGTATTGGTACCGCGACATTCGTACATTAGACATTTACAGTATAATTCATGCCTATTTTATTTATTTTATATACAGTATAATTAATGCTCGTTTTTATTTATTGCGAGTGACAACTCTCCATATATAATACGACAGTAGCATTACTTGTTTGAGCGAAAAAAGCTGCAAACGGCATCGCAATAACAAATACACGAGAAGTGGGCGGGACCCGTTAGCCGCAGAGCTCGATAAAGTTGCGTCAATAGCCAGCACTCGGGGCAGGCAGCGCGCTTTGCCTTCAGTGGCCACGCATATGAGCAATGTATGAGGATTTTTTCCTATTTTTTTGGTCAAAGTTTTAGTGACTTTATACTGATCCCCCAGGCGCCTCTCGTGACGGCGCAGAGTGATGAACCGAGTTCGTATGTTTCGTATTTCTACATTTTCTAACTGCCCAAAGCAGCGAACGCGTAATCAAGCTTCGAGAGCTAAAAGAAATTGCCTTTTGGCGTGGAGAACTGCTTAAACGGCTGTGGGTAATTACACGATACCACGGTACACTTCCGGAATACGTGAAGGAGCAAAGCGTTGCAGAGACTGCTGAATTAGCAGAGTTTTTAAAGCAAAATGAATTGCGAATGTATGAGAATTTTTTGCAATTTTTTACAGTTTTTTACAGTTTTTATTTCTATTCTGAAAGCGCTATTCTTGAGCCTAGTTCAAATGTTGTTTGCTAGCCTCTTATTCTTGTGCATATTTCCTGTTGTTTGTTTTGCTTTGCCGCTTCCTTTCTGACTCTGGCGTTTGCATAGTGGACACACTTTTGATGAGGCAACACTGCCCTCTTTGAAGCCGCTTTATGACGGTAAACTGTCGGAGACAGCTTTGGAGGATAAGAGCCATGAACGCATTCCGGCTACCAAACCCGAACCTGTTCAGCAAAAGGCGCTTGAAAATGTCTCTGAAGACTCATCTGGTAAGCTCTCTGAAACCTCCTCGGCGCAGGAAGGCCAACTCGAACCCGCCGACAAACTCTTGGCGGGGCGCACTAGTGAGTCCTCTCCAGCAGTAACCTCTACAGTTGGCCCTGGTACAGCAGCAGCCGGCACACTTGTAGACCCCTCAACAGCCGGCCAATCTGCTGCTCTTGCTGATCGAGCAAAGCTCGAGTCCTCTGCGGCAGCGAGTGAAACAGAAGCGAGTGCAAAACCGTCTGTTCCTTCGAGCAGTGGGACAGTAATAAATGAGCCCGAGAAGATGATTACCCGTCGCTCCAGTGGAGCCGTTCGACCCAAGAGTGTTCTCGAAGTTCTCGGGACGCCTGTGCATGCACATAGTCGCAAAATCAGTATATCCAAGGCACAGCAGAGCGCTGGCAGTCTCTTGTCAAGGAGCGTGTCTTCTCATGGCGGGGTCTCATCGGCAGCTAGTGCCTCGCCTAAATTTGCTGCAAATGTAGCAGTGCGCACAATGTCTCCCTCACCGAGGCAAGTCAAGGTGGAGCAGGTTACTGCAAAAGCAGCGAATGTCTCTGCCGGCGATGGTGATGAATGCTACTCCTATATTCTCAGCACTAAAGCTGTCCCACTCTCGCGCAACCTGCAGTCTGCGCACAAGGCGCTCTGTACGAACGACTGGTACTTGGCTTACAGGGAGCAAAAACAGATACTAGTGTTGGACAGAATAAACGATCTCAAGCGACGAAACTTGTGGAGTCTGCGCCAGCCTAAACGCCATGTTGGCCCTATCCTGCACAAGGCACATCGGGACTATATGGTTGACGAGGCACTTTGGATGAATATTGATTTCCGGGAAGAGCGTAAATGGAAAGTAGCCGCAGCAAAGTTGCTGGCAGACGCCTGTGCCCTGTGGCATACGACCGAGGACAAGGCGAGTATCTGCGTTAAGGCGTTTGTTCCACAGTCCATTGAACGGGAGACAGGCGACCAGGAAATGGCGGATGTGAGGCAGGAGCAAGATGGCCATGAACGAGTTGGAAAGGACAATGTGCAGAATGAAAATGAAAAAGAAGGGGAAAAACATGAAAAGGACCGGACCGATGGAGAAAACTGCCGTGCGCAATCACCTACAATGCTGGTCGCACAGGGCCTCGAAGCTGGTGACAGCCATACGCCTATAACCCCACCAAAGATCGATTCTGAAATGGAACAAGTGGCAGGAATGGATTCCGCTCCTCAAATATTCTCTCCGCCACTGACAAATGTGCATGACGAGAGCAATAGCAGCAGCAGTATGCACGTCTTTTCTGCTTCGCCTGACGATCTTGTTGCGTACACCAGCGCACAGGGCCTTTTAACTTCAGATCTGCCATTGTACGGCCCTCCGACTCCCGACGAAACTGAAGTCAAAGACGAGACTGATTACCCCGTTTGCCCTCTGTCCCGTTTTCTGCTTTACGATACGCGTATAGTTCATCATGTTCCGCACAATAAACGGAGGCGGATTGATCCTGATTACAGCGGCAATGATCGTATGGATGTGCAGAGTGAAAATGACGGAGAATCGGTGGTTGTGGATTCCGTAGACGCGCCCCGTCTTGATGATTTTTCGGGCGGTGGACGGCTCAATCTCCTCTCCCAGTCTCAGTCTCAATCTCAATCCCAATCTCAATCACAATTCCAATCTCAAGCTCAGCATGTGACGAGGAAACGACCGTCCCATCCTACTGTGCTTCGACCCCCACAGCCTTCACGGTCCGTCTCCGGGTCTGCTCGTGTTCCGCTGTGGTCGGGTGAGGACGACGAGGCTCTTCTAGCTTTGCTGAAAGAATACCAGTACAATTGGGACTTTGTAGCGCAAGAACTGACCCCGGACTCGGCGGTAGCGATTGCACCAGAGGAACGGAGAACGGCTTGGGACGTGTTTGAGCGGTGGTTAAGGGTGGATCCCCTTTCGTTTTCCGTTACTTTTAGTGGGCCTTTTGCCCGTATGGCTCAGCAAAAGTTGGAGGAGATTAATAGGACACGGTCCGTTTCGTCTTCAAGCACTCCGTACAAGATGAAGCGTGAAAAGGCACCAGACCGGACAAGCCTCAGCAGCAATAACAATAACAATAACAATAACAATAACAGCAATGCAAATGAAATGGTCCATAACGTTGGGGCCAAACGGCAAAGGCAGTTTGCAATGTTTGATGCTTTCCGTAAAGCAGCGCGGAAACGCGAAGCGGCAATGAAACCGAACGCTGCACAGAAAAGGCACTCTCAGCCCGTCTCTGATGGGAGAAATGTGCCCCCACACGTTCCTACTCCGTCCGATTTGTCCCGAATGAAGTTTGAAAGGGAGCAGGCAATTGCTGCCGCAGCTAATCAGCAGAGACAGGCAGCTCTGGCACTTCATTCATCCCGACCTGTACCGCAAAGGCCGTCTGTAGCAGGTGCCGCTGGACAGCCCGGTGGGATGGCGGGTCTGCACTCTGCGGGGCAGCCGGGTCTGACTGCCGCCCAGGCTGCGCATATAGCGCAGATGCAACGGAATCGGCAAATAGCCGGGCAACGGCCCATCATCAGGACCCCCACCGTAGGAGTGGGGGCACAAGTGGGGGCCGGTGGGGCCCAAACTGGAGTGGGGGTACAAGTGGGGGCACAAGTGGGGGCACAGGTGGGGGCACAGGTGGGGGCACAAGTGGGGGCCGCGGGTGGGGTAAGGCCAAGAATGAGTGAGCAACAGCTGCAATACTTGATCGCCCGACAACAACAACAACAACAACAGCTACAACAGCAACAGCAACAATCAAGTCCGCCGGTACAGGTGAACGGGATGAGTCCATTAATTGGCAGGGGTTCGCCTATAATGCACTCAAATCAGTCTTCTCCAGCACCCGTAATGGCATCGCCGAGACCTGGTGTAGCCGTGCCGATATCGAGTCATTATAGGCCGACAACTTCGCCGGGGCAAAGGGTAATGAGCCAGCATGCAGCTCAGCAGCAGTCTGGTTTACAGGCCGTTTCGCAGATGGTACAAAGTGGGCCGCACGATTCGAATCCTGGTGGAGATAAATCAGACAAGGCCGATTTGGCTTCTGCCTTGAAGCCGCCAACGGCTCAGCAGCTGGCACGTGTTATTTCGAGTGCGGGTCCAGTGGGAGCAGAGGAGTTGAGTGTGCATATTCGCAAATCGTTTCCCCAGATATCGGTCTCTGCCGCGAATAGTATAGCAGAGAATATGGTAAACCGTAGACGCCGTTAGCGTTGTGTTTATATATTATTACATATATCGAAATGCGTTTATGCCGATGGTCACGTTTGCTGTATATAGTGCTTTGTATGGCAATTAATTTGAGCAATGAATCGTCTTTGTATGGAGAGCAATGGTTATAGCTAGAGCAGCTTTTAGTACTTTGCCATTCGCAAAATAGCTCGCGACGCGCAAAATAGCTCACGAGGCGCAAAAAATAGAAAAATCAATTGACCCCGACCACTTACTTGTTCACTGGCTACCGATACAATGAGACGGGTGTACAGCTTGCTAAATATAAATGCCCAGCTTGTGGCATAATAGCAATTTAAATTATAAATTTATTGAAGCACTGCGCAGCGGCAGGTGACAGACTATACGGCTAGTGAGAATGTGGGGCAGAAGGCTGAACAAACAAAATATGTATTTGTTTATTTTAACGAAATAATCGAAAAACTAATCGGTAATGTCAGCTAAACTCGAATGCCATTGGAGCTGGCTGACTGCCTTGAAGCTAGGAGTCTAACAATACGAAGAGCAGATGCAAAAGGATCCAAAAATAAGAAAAGTAGTATGATCTCATCCAGACTTGTCTTGATCTTGCCAAGTCATGAATATAATTTTTACATTTAAGCCTGCTCGTTGGACGCCTCAGCTGAGCGTTTAGAGATGGGAAGTCCGTACATTGGGATCCAGCGGGCTTCTGCGTCAGCATCGGCCTCAGCATCGGCTGAACGTTTCTTCAAGTTTCCTTCAGAGCGCTTAGAGATGGGGAGTCCGTACATCGGGATCCATCGGGCTTCTGCGTCAGCATCGGCCTCAGCATCGGCTGAACGTTTCTTCAAGTTTCCTTCAGAGCGCTTAGAGATGGGGAGTCCGTACATCGGGATCCATCGGGCTTCGGCATCGGCCTCAGCATCGGCCGAGCGTTTTTGCAAACTGCCCTCAGAGCGTTTAGAGATTGGAAGTCCATACATCGGGATCCATCGGGCTTCGGCATCGGCCTCAGCATCGGCCGAGCGTTTTTGCAAACTGCCCTCAGAGCGTTTAGAGATTGGAAGTCCATACATTGGGATCCAACGGGCTTCAGCATCGGCTTCGGCATCGGCCGAGCGTTTTTGCAAACTGCCCTCAGAGCGTTTAGAGATTGGAAGTCCATACATTGGGATCCAACGGGCTTCAGCATCGGCTTCGGCATCAGCCGAGCGTTTAGAGATTGGAAGCCCATACATCGGGATCCAACGGGCTTCTGCGTCAGCGTCGGCGTCAGCATCGGCTGAACGTTTTTGCAAATTGCCCTCAGAACGTTTAGAGATTGGAAGTCCATACATTGGGATCCAACGGGCTTCAGCATCGGCATCTGCTGAACGTTTAGAGATTGGAAGTCCATACATTGGGATCCAACGAGCCTCTGCGTCAGCTTCACGTTTTGAAAGAGCTCCATTGGACAAATCCTCATCGTCTTCTGGCCAGTAAATGGCAAACTGGTCGTCGTCATTGACTTCAAAGTACGATGTGCCATTTTCAGTTTTGGTGTTCTATTTGTTAGTCCAATAATGACTGAACGCTTGGAAAAAAAGCCAAAGCACGAGCCAGATAGGCACACAGACCAAATGTACTGGAACAGATAGGAATAAAACAAATATATAAACGTAAAACAAATATATAAATGTAAAACAATACGTCATTTGTCATTGCCAAAAAAATCAATTCCTTACCACGCCAGAAGTGCCATTGATTGGGGCCGCCAATGACGAGCTCACAGAGAGCAGGCCAGTCAGGATAGAGAGTGCAACAGGCAGAGAGAGCTTCATAGTGCCGAGTGTTGGTGAAGAGAAGGTATAGCGACCGTTAATCCACAAGGGGACTGCTGAGAGATTGAGGTTAAGAGGTAAAACGAATGTTTAGAACGGATGGATGGGCATTAGAGGCGGCGAGAGTGGAATACTTATAGCAAAATGTCCTTCAAGGCCGCCCTTGTAAGCCCAAATTGCCCTTGAACTACCTTGAATACAAGAGCAATTGCCCTCTGGCAAGGCCCATATGTATCCCAAAACGGTAATTTTTGATTTTTTGCTTCATTTATCGTTAATTTTGCTCCAAACTGTAGTTGAAAATGGTAGATACCGAATATTCCCGCTTGTCTATCACCGTTTTATTCACCTTTTACTCATTTTTTATTCGGCTTTTATTATTCACAGACCTCGAATACTGTCGCTTGCTCAATTGCTCAGCGAATTAGAAGCTTTCACGTAAAGCCGAGGCCGCCTATCCCTTCATCCCATCCCACGAAGGGTTGGCGTTACAGCCCGAATTGTGCCTTCACACCTTGCTGAAGCCTATAGTCAACGTAATTGCTTGTTTATATTGCCTTGCGATAAGAAGTACAAGGCTACCTTGGGTCCTCCGTGCCCATACTCCCTTCGGGTCCTCCTTGAGACACTTTAAAGAGTCCCAACTACCGTTTCCAGTCGTCCGCTCCGCCCGCAACCAGTCACAGCACCGCGTCGTATAATGCATTGGTTCTCTTTTGGTGTTGGCCCCTTTATTTCGCAGGATTCTGGTACGTTAAAGCCCTCAATCATCAAGAAACACACATTTCTTTGCCATTCACACCCAGGCTGCACGATCGCTCTACCTTTGCCCACAATACAATTTCTGTATTTATGTAAATACAGTATATTGGGAACCCGTACTTGAGCCAACCGTCCAATCTCCTCTCGCCAGTCTCAGCTGATGGCTGAAACGTTTGTCTATCCATACTCAAGGCCAGTTCTCTGCTTGTACAAGACTCTCTGCGAGCCCGTCAGCTCATTGCCGATTTTGAGGCTGCCGATTCTGAGGCTAATTGGGGGTAAACGCCTTAATCTCATCAAAGGACTCTATAGCTGAGCAAAGAGCCGTCAGAATCATTGACGAGTATATGGCACACTGTTCCTCTACAAATGCTGCCACGAGCCTTTTACTGCGGTCGGCTCTCGTACATTCGTCTCCCGGCAATTCCTCTAATCGCTAATACAACGCGCACATGATACGCGTAAGGCCGTCGCCAATTATCGCCTGATCGCGCTACGTCTGGCGCGTTGGTCACGCGGTATTTCGCACTAATTTGGCGTTGATAGATAAAAACGGTTTACTATACAAATGTTTTACTATCAATGTTTTACTATATTATATATCTAGTTTTTTTTTCATTTTTTAGCGATATTCGAGTCGGGATTTTCTATTGTCTGCTCGTTTTATTTGTCAAAAAGAATTGAACTGTTAATAATGCTTACAGTACACAAACGTATATTGCGTATTACTTGTGAAGCGAAGCAAATGTAACAGAAACGCGACTTGGGCTATTACTTGGTGGAAATTTGCAGAACGAAACTGTACCTCTGTACATTAAATTGGCCAATCACACGCATCCACAAAGCTGATTGTGCCCAATATGGGTTAATCGTAACGAAAACCGATCCTATCGTTCCAAAATAGGCTAATCGTTATGAAAGCAGGGAAAACACAGAAATATGAACACGAAAACACGCCCGGCGCGACTTTTTCATATGCTTTCACCCGTTTTCGTGATTAAAATTGAGGGAATTAGAACGTTTCTGTGATCATAGTCCCGTTTTCGGAACAATCCACCCGTTTTCGTGATCAAGGTTGAGGGAATTGGAACTTTTCTGTGATCATAGTCCCATTTTTTTGAGCCCTTTTCACGTTTTCGTACCCACAACTGAGGACATTAGAACGTTTCTGTGATTGCTAATTTGCCAATGGCCTCATGTCCAGGGTATAAAGCCAGGTGGTTTCGCTCCCCTAGTTCCCCATCCTTCGGGATCCCGAGGTCCGGACGCTATTTCCCGCACTTGTTTGTTACCTGGTAAATCACCTTTTAGCCGGGGTACGGACTCTGTCCGCTCAAACTTGTGGTTTCAGGGCTTGTTTTCCGCTCGGTAATGGGTGTTTGATACCGGCGTGGCCTTTCCTCCCTTTTTTTGGAGTCTTTCCAGGTTTTTCGGTGATTTTTTGGCCCTGCATTGACTTTGGAGACGGCACGTTCGGGGCCCCTCTATGTCTCAGGTCCGGACAAGGACTACCGCTATCGCCCACTGTGGCTTTAGGACTGGGCAGATTTCCGCTAGGCATAGAGGGGTGGCTTTGGGCTAGTTGATTTGGCATTTGGCAGTTGTATTGCGTTGGAACACGGTTTTCCATGCATTGGCCTAATTTCCATTCCGCTTGTACGGCAAGATCGGGCTTCATCAGCTTCTGTGCTGTATAGCCAGCTGGGGGGTGCTCTCAAGCATTGATCTTGTTTGTATTAAGTTGGAGCACTATGGATTTGAAAGTTGATCTTGGAGGGACACCGCTGGCCTAGTGCTCACAGCAGGACCTTACCGCTGGTGGCCCACTCTTATTGTTCTGATTGCTATTTGCACCGTTGTGTGTATTCATTCAATAACAGAGTCACAACGTCCACCGGCGCATATGACACGTCAGAGCCTTAGAGATCCCTCTGACCGACACCTCTTATACTGACACGCGGTGAATCTAATTCATCAGTGTCACATGAGATGTGCCGGTGAGTGTTGAGATCTTTTTTATGTATATTTCCATAGTTTTGTAGCATACTAGTTAACTGCTTTGAACATTCAAAATCATCCACGTGAGCCCAATCGGTTGCTTCCAAAATAATTGATTTAATTATCTATTTGTTTTCAAAGCATTCTGAGCTCTAATGAAGTACTTTATGTTTCGCAGTAAAATCGCTCCAACTGGCAGAGCCACTGAATGTGGTAAAGCAGCAGGACTTCCAAAAAGCGCATTTTAGGATAACTAGTAACCATATCAAATGATACAGCTTGCTATGGCAAAGCTGATAATGAATACAGATACATATCTGGTGAAACATGAGTCTGTTATCTCCTCGATATTTCGCTAATAAATTACGATCTTTTTTGCCCACGCTAATCTAGCCTAAAGTTGATGTACCTCAGTCTAGTTTAATAAACTTATTGTCTAAATCGAGCTGCTAGATCTGCAAGAGAATCAGCATTAATTTTAGTACGTTTGCTCACTGAATACTGTGTCAATGGGCTTTAGACCACCCATAGAAGGCGACTCTAGAGAGACAAGAACTTTATAAAAAGATCATAATTAATTTTTATTTATATCGGGCCAGTCTGTTATCATTTACTAATTTCTACAATATCAGCCTCTATCTAATATTACTTGAGTGCAATATGTCTTTCTGCATAGCGGATAAATGAATAAATAATACTCGAACTTGTTGGGTATATTCTTCAAGTATTGCACACAGTACAAGAAATCTCTACAGGCAGAATTCTTTTATCGTTTTCTCATGTGTATTCCTCACAAGTATCGCCACTACAGAATTACATCAAGTTACACACAAGTCTATTTATCTGCATACAAATACGCAACCATACAAAAATTAAAAAAATTAAAAAGTAAAAAAATTAAATAATAAAAAAATAAAAAATAAAAACTTTGCATTAGAAACTTTGCGACTGAGGTGAGCTTTATCGGAGCCGTGAGCCTCAGGACTGATTACGGAATTAACTCATTTCAAAACTTGGCTTGAACGAAAATGTCTGCGCCTAACCCTAAAGCGTTCCCGCTGGCCGATGCACAGCTCACGCAGCAAATCTTGGATTTGACCCAGCAGGCCTCGCACTACAAGCAGCTGAAGAAGGGAGCTAACGAGGCCACAAAAACACTGAACCGCGGTATCAGCGAGTTTATTGTGATGGCGGCCGATACGGAACCTATCGAAATTCTTTTGCATCTCCCTCTTCTGTGCGAGGACAAGAATGGTAAGTACAAAACCTTAAACTGCGTGATCAATAATGAAAACATATGCGCAGTCTCTAATAAAAATGGATGGAAGTTTTACAGCAATGCTAACTTCAAGTGCCGTACGTCTTTGTACCGAGTAAAACGGCTTTGGGCCGTGCTTGCGGTGTCACGCGCCCGGTTATTTCTGTCAGCATAACGACGAACGAGGCGTCAGGATTGAGGAATCAGATCCAAAAGATCAAGGATTCAATTGAGAAGCTGCTGATTTAGAAAGCCTACTAAATTATACAACAGAATTGAAACGGATCTTGAATTTACAATGTTTAGATGTTTACATGACCATGCAGAAACTATTGTTTGGAGGAAACTCTGTCCTTCCCCCTCCTATCCCATTCCGTGAGGAATTCCTTTGGCGAAAATTTTGGTAGTGGATGCGCCTCGGTGTTGAGCACGAAATCCGTCAGAGGAATAATATCGTCGTCCCCAAAAAGTAGAAACAGATATTTTAGTGTTTCCGCCTGTTTAAATCAGCATTCGTGTCAAATAATAAATATATCAATAAATCTGTTTGTTTTGATTCAATTTTGTTTTTTATTTCTTTTGACCAAGCAAGTCCACTTACAAACCAAAAGGATTCAGTGTTGTCTCTCCGATCAACCGGGCTAGTTTTTGTCACGTCATTAAGGCTCGTGTACCCTTCTGTCACTTTGGCATACTTTTCAAAAGCCAGAAATATCTGCCAGCCCCATTCCCGATAAATTACGTTCCCAGTAATTCGCCACAAAACAAACAGGCTCTCTACAGTCTCTGGACGCATTAAATTATGCCTGTCCAATGGCTTTATGTAGATGTCCTCCTTTGCATCCTTCTCTGGCCGATAATGAATAATTTCTGGGGCCAAGCCTGTCGCAGTTCTATTATACATTTCAAAGCAACTGCGTGTGAAATCCTCAGCAAGTAGCAAGTCCCTCTTTTGCCGCTCTGTAAGTCTGCCTTGTTTAGCAACGACAGTCTCTAATTTCTCGCCCATAGTTGCACCCAAGGCCAGCATGCCACCAGCAAAGCATACAAGGTGATCAACCTTAGGCTCCAGGGGGCCGCCTATCCCTTGAGGCAATTCTCCAATCCAGGCCAGATTGTCCGGGTGACTGTGATCCACTAGATGCTTAAATATCCCATCAACCGCCTCCTCGTACATTGACAAAAATACGGGTTCCCGCCCGCGTGTTTGCAAGTATTGTTTTATCAAGTATTCGTAATAACTATCGCCACGGCTGCCCAGTCTTATGAGTTTGCCCCGAAACCGGCCTGTGCTTGCACTTATGTATATAGGCACAAGCCCATCCGGGACGTGATTTGCCTCTATTATGCGCATAACCTTCTCTGCCCGATCCCAATACTTTCGATCACCGGTAAGGGTAGCGAGGTATTTGAATTCGAGCTGTACAGAGGCCACTTCGCTCGTAGAACTGGCTCCACCATCCAGATGATTCTCCAATCCTTTTAATGTGTGCAAATTAACACTGGAAAAAGGAATCCCCGAGGCGGAATCAAAAGCCGGGAGTAGCCGCCTTCCCAAATCTTCTGCCTTGTCAAGAAAAATCCTGTCTCCAGAGAGATAGTAAGCGGACAAAAGGCCTCCGAGCATGCGAATTGTGGTCTCGAAAAATGATACATCATGGTCTTGATCCCAATCCAGATCGTAAGTGACCCATTCACGCGCCCTAACGTACTCATCTTCAAGGCCCATAAGCATTAGTGTATCCAGGCTGTCTACAATTATCCAACCCATGCCCTTGGGAATCATGTTTCTGCCTGATTTTGATATGGGATAGTACTCGTCTTTGCCCCACGCCCATTGCTCGTAGCCTGCCCAGCTATGCCGGAACACTTGCCGAACACACTCTTGTTTTTGCTGCCACGTCCTTGCACGCTCTGGACGGATGCTAGCTACCTCTAGCTTGTCTGGCCGATTGCTGCCATACTTTAGAAATATTATCAACGATATCAAGGCGCCCAGTATGAGAAACTTCATGTACCGTTTGCGTGAGGCTGATGATGATCCGGTTTCAATGGGGAAACCGTACTCGTCAAAGAGTGTTGGGCCGGCAGGTTTGCTATACTTTGAATCGGAGGGTCTTCGTGCCGCTGAACGGACGCGGCGTTCATAGTACTGATCCTCCTGCCACCTGCGTACCCTGTCGTCCCGGGGAACTGCCTGTGGTAAAGAAAACGACATGATTATTTTCAGGTCGGTTGCTATACACTATTATTGTTTAAAGTGCTTTTTTTTTCCTGAGGCCTTTATCTCGATGTCCCCGTCCGGCTCAATGAAATCCAATGGCCCTGATGGTTTAGCCAACCGATCTAAATAAGGTGAGAGTGAGGCTTCCGGATACAAGTCTGCCGCTTGCGGCAATTACTCTCTCTGATGATCCTAAACACTTCAAGTCCGCTCATTAAATGTCCTTGAATTTTTTTATGAGCAAAAGCTTGTCATGAATCTGATTATTGAGCGGCCATTTGCTCTGCCGGCTTGTGAGGTAGATAGTGCCAAATCAATCCTATACGCGAGCTGAGGCAGGTACAATTAATTAGTGTATTATTATTATTATTATTATTATTATTATTATTATTATTATTATTATTATTATTATTATTATTATTATTATTATTATTATTATTATTATTATTATTATTATTATTATTATTATTATTATTATTATTATTATTATTATTATTATTATTATTATTTATTATTATTATTATATTATTATTATTATTATTATTATTATTATTATTATTATTATTATTATTATTATTATTATTATTATTATTATTATTATTTTTTTTATTATTATTATTATTATTATTATTATTATTTTTTTTTTTTTTTTTTTATTATTTTATTATTATTATTATTATTATTATTATTATTATTATTATTTTTTGATTAAGCTCTACTAACCGCGTTCAGCTCGACTGCCAACTCATAAAAAGCAACTGTACCAATTCTAAGCATGTTTAAGCAGCGTGTTGGATTAGCTATTGGCCGGCCCCATTGGCTGCCGCAGAGTCAGGTTGGATCCAAATTGCCTTTAGCAAGATTCTACTCGCAGGGACCCTCCCAAGCCCCAAAACGGTCACGCGCTTTCCTCTACGCTGGCGGTGTATTGGCAATTGGTTCGGGCAATTGAACTGATTTTATTGCTAACTGACTAGTCGCATCGAGTCTTGTCGCTATTCGACTCGTCGCAAATGCTCAGAAAGGTACTGTGCCCTTAAAAGTTTCAGATTGCCATTTCGAACTGTTTCCAATTGAATCTTGCAATGATTGCTTTTTGTTTTAGTTTTGCTTTTTTTCTCCTTTGCTGACAGTCAAATGCAGGAGACACAAGCAGGCCTCAGAAAGCTCCACCGTCTGGACCGTTTAATCTACCAAAACTGTCGCAGGATAAGCCCGCTTTTGATTCCGATAAGACTATGGTCATTTTTGTGCTAGGCGGCCCTGGTGTAGGCAAAGGCACTCAGTGTGCGAACCTTGTTCGTGACTATGGGTTTGTACATTTATCTGCGGGTGATCTGCTTCGAGCTGAGCAAGTGCGACCGGGATCACAGTATGGAGAACTCATCAAATCATACATTAGGGACGGAAAGATCGTGCCAATGGAGGTTACTATTGCCCTCTTGGAAAATGCTATGAAGGAGAGCAACTCTTCGCGGTTTCTTATCGACGGGTTTCCTCGACAAATGGATCAGGCGATTAAATTCGAAGAAGTCGTATGCAAATCAAAGTTTGTCATCTACTTTGAATGCTCGGAAGCGACCATGCTCAAGCGTTTAACCAAACGTGGTCAGGTAAGTTGTGAATAACTTAAAACCTTGGTTTTGTATAATTTTTTATTTTTATTTTTCTTATTTTTAATACGCACCATTCTTACGAGAAACAGACTTCTGGACGCGAAGACGATAATATCGAGTCAATTCGAAAACGGTTCCGTACTTTTATAAATACAAGCATGCCTGTCGTGGACTATTACCGCAAGCAAAGCAAGGTCGTCACAGTTGACTGCGAAGATAGTATCCAAGGCGTCTACTCGTCTTTGAGAAAGGTGGTTGAGGTAAGTTGAAGCCTTGAGGCAAATGCATTCGCTTACAAACAGCAACACCTAAAATAATTTTGTATTGATGTTGAAAGTTGTATCCACGAGATGAAGCAGACATCTCCTTCAATGTTGGGATAAATTGTAATAGAATTTGGACAAAAACCAGATCAAATTGAATATTATCTATTGTATTTATATAAGCATTTCTCCTTCTGGGTATCTTTGCTTCTAGTCGCGATAGCAAATAAGACTAGACCTCGTGCTCCGCAAGCAGCATGTTGGGAATACCCTCGCGAATAAGGTACAAATGCCCACAATTGCGGCAGCGCATACTTCCCTCGTCAATTTGCGTTTCAACAAGAAGGCTGTGAATAGCCTGGATCGTATGTGCTTGCGCATCAGAGTCTAAAGCCTCCAAGTCTGGTTTCTCCTGTGGTACCTGATTATTTCCCAGCTGAATAGTTAGAATTGAAAAGAAAATAAAGTAAACGAGAAATAAAATTAAAATAATAATTAAAATAATAATTAGTCTTACCTCGCTCGCGACTTGGACAATCGCTGGCCATTCGACACGAGGTAAAATACCTCTTACAAAGGCTTCATTGAAATCTGATTTGTGAACAGACACTTTGGCGTCTTCAAACTGTAAGGGAAACGCGTTCGGCGAAGCCGCACATGATTTCACTGAACAACAGAGAAAATTAGCTGAGCACCAGTTAGTATTTGCCTCTCATAAATTGGACTCATTTACCCGTTAAAAGCTTCATTCTAACGATCCTTGTGAAATGTCAACGTTTTTTGTATGCAAATATTGTTTGACATAGTGATCGCAAAAGATAAAATTCTGGTACCCGTCACGTGCACTAGACTATTTATATTTTACTGATCATTTTATTTGTATGATAAAAAAATATATATGTGCACAATGTATTACTCCCGAATAATCGCTTAATTATATATAAAATATAATAAAAATAAAATACGGTCACCGTTATTCCTATTTTCAATCATACGAGGCGAAAGAAATGCAGTAAGGTAAAATTAGAACTAAATCTATTCAAAATCAATAACAATAACGCTGTCGAATTACACCACCGTCTATGGCAAATATATGAAGAACTTTAAAACCCCGGCCCAGTCTATGAATCCAATAACATTGCACCCCTTTCTTCTAAAAGCGAATTAAATCCTCGTTTTTCCCTCCTCTATTTCACAATGCAGAAATAGCAGGAAGCTTATGCAAAAAGTGATGCAATATAAAAACCATATCTCTTGAGACTGGAAAGAGACTTGTGTCCAGTACTAGCTCCAATAACCTTCCATTTTATTTCCTCTCTTTGAATCAAACATGCTTCCACATTCAGTTTTGTGCTTTAAGCCACCAACCTCCTCGTACCATGTCTTTGACCAATCGCAATATTCGGATACGAGCAAGATGAACGAGCTATAATTATTTACTCGCAAAGGGTGTGTAGCATTACGAGGCCAAGAGCAATAGCACACTGCTGCCCATAATCGGCCGCAAGATAATCATCGAGACGATACACCGTTTCCCGACCAAAACATATGTAATATTGTGTCGGAAATTTGAGCCGAAACCTTTCAAACCGATAATATAAACACAAACACATGCCACAGATTATAGTCAGGGTCCAAACAATGATGGTACTAGAGAAAAAAAAAAGCGAGAAATAAAGAACACAAACTTTTTCCTTTTTTCCTGTACCAAAAGCGAACATTGAAACACATCCCAGAAACCCCTCTTTTTAAATGGTAAATAAAAAAATACAGAATACAGAACAAACGTCCCGCAAGACAAACACAACCGGCGTCTTGCTTTAGACAAAGCCGAAGAGGTATCAAAAGCGTGCGATAGGTAATGGTTACCTTTAGGTGTGAATCGACAGATAATAAAAGACAAATAAATAAACAAAGCAACTATTAAAGTTTTCGCAATCAAGAGAACAAAACGCAAGTGAAAGCAAACAGACTCGGAAAAGCAGGCAGTGATGGCACTACTCAAACTCAGTTCCGTTCGAAAGGAAGAAAAAACAGCAAATGGTTTTAATACCAACTAATAATATCATGAGACTAATATTAATTAATATTAAAAACAATTACATGTTACCCCCCATCTACCACCAGCTGCTTCCACCGCCATTGTTCCCGCCAGAGTATCCGTTGGAGCCATAGGCCGCGCCCCCACCGTAGCCATAACCCCCACCGCCACCATATCCGCCATTTCCACCACGCGAGCCATACCCTCCACCATAGGCATCGTTAATTCCGCCACTGCTACCGGCAAACTTGCGGAAATCACGTGCACCGCCAGAGGCACCTCCACGACCGCCACGGCCTCCACCGTAGCCGCCACGGCCGCTGCCCATTCCACGGCCTCCACCGCCGCCTCCAAAGGAGGACTCACGGGCAACAATCTCGAGAAAGTCAGGGATATCCTGGTTCGCTTCCTTCAGGATAGTGACCATTTCGCGTGCAATATTGCGATTATTACGGTTGAAAAACGTGATTGCATGGCCGACATTGCCAGCACGGCCAGTACGGCCGATACGGTGAACGTAATCATCAATGTCAGTGGGCAAATCATAGTTAATAACGTGCGTAACGTTCGGGATATCGAGTCCTCTAGCTGCCACGGCAGTTGCTACCATGATTGGTGTTTTACCAGAACGGAACATCTGCAGTGCCCGCTCACGCTCACGTTGGGTACGGTCCCCGTGGATAGAAGTAGCAGGGAAATTTGACATCAACAAGAAATCACACAGCATATCTGCCATTTTCTTGGTCTCTGTAAAGATCAAAATCAAACCCTCACGTGGAATAGTGGCAAGAATATCGATCAGATAAGATCGTTTATCGAAATCCTCAACGTACTCGATCTTTTGCGTAATGTTTTCCGACGTGGACCCAACACGGCCGACAGACAAAAAGATATAATCCTTCAAAAAGTCACGTGCAAGCACTTGAATATCGTGGGGAAAAGTGGCAGAAAACATGAGGGTTTGGCGATCCTGTACGGACGGCATATCCTCGCCCTCCACAATCCGACGAATTTGGGGTTCGAAACCCATGTCAAGCATACGATCAGCCTCGTCAAGAACAAGAAACTTGATGTTTGCCAATGAGATTTTGCCTCGGCCAATCATGTCCACAAGACGGCCGGGAGTAGCTGAAAGCAAGTCACAGCCACGCTCAATATCACGGATCTGAGAGCCGATATCTGCTCCGCCGTAAACAACACACGGCCGTACCCAAGAGCGGTAGGAGAACTTGCGAACTTCATCGTGAATCTGCGAGACGAGTTCACGGGTGGGGGCCAAGATAAGAGTGGTAGGGTAAGCTTTACGGGACCTACCGTACCCACTGAACCGATCGGCACCAGGCGGCAGAGGCGCAGGGCCTACTTGAAAAGCCTGTGAAAGAATGGGGAACAAAAAGCCGCCAGTTTTGCCTGAACCGGTTTGCGCACAGGCCATCAGATCACGTCCGCCTGTAACAATGGGGATAGAATATTTCTGTACGGGAGTGGGGGTCTTGTAATGAGCCAGCTTGATGTTGGACAGCAAGTGGGGGTCAAGTGGGGGCGAAGTAAACTCCGCCACTGGCTCCGGGATACCTTCGCCAGAAGCTTCGATTGGGATATCGTCGTATTTCTCGAAATTGATACCAGTCGACATTTTGACGTCGGCTTCGGAATCGTCATTCGATCCATACAGCTGACGCTCAATACGCGGATTGGATGCGCCGAGTACGTGCTTCCCGTCGACCCAGGCGCCATAAACTCCACTGGGGCCAGAGGAATAGTTGCCGCTATCGTGTACCGTATTTCGGCCACCGCGCGATCCGCCATACCCGCTTCCGCGTTCAAAACCAGCTCCAAGAGAACGGCCTCCACGCGATCCGTAGCCGGTAGAAGGTGCGGGTTCGTTGCTCATGCCATCAGCGGCAGGGCTCCTGCTAAAACGTTAAAACTGAACAAGGGAATAAGGCCAGCAAGAGAATAGTAAACAAGATAACACAAAAGCAGATATATCTAGGTTGACGGAGAAAGAATACAAAACGGGGAAAAAAAAGAAACGAAAACTAGCGAACACGTAGCCCACTTTTCCGCCCACGTTTCCGCGCTAGAAAAAAGGAAAGAAAAAAGAATATTAAAGCATACCTCGCCGGTGCCGGATTAGATCCGCGGCCTCTTAGGTGAGGCGGCACATAAGTAGACGGTCTTCCATTGCCGTTAGCCTTTGCATTTACTCCAAGCTTGGCTAAAACATGTTAGCATCAGTCGTTACTAGATAATAATGCAAAGAAAAAAAAAGCCTGCACGAGTCGCGTCCATGTGATCTTCAATCAACGCGACGCAGAGCAGTCTACCCAAAACTTACAGACTCCATTTGTAACATCGTCAACGTTTGCAGCAGACCCATTCGTGGCAGCTGCTTGTCCGTTATTGTTCCAAGAACTCATGATCCGGATACCAGAAAATCAAAGGTAAAAGAAGAAAACGAAGGTGTTTTCGTGTCTGGGTTTTGTGACCAGAAATTTTTTTATTTATATGCCTGATAAAAAATAGTTCAAAGTAAGATTTATCGGGACTCTTTTGTTTTGCCGTTCTTAAGCAGTTTTTATGGCTCGAGTCAAGACTATAGAATATTATCAGAATAGTATCAGAATCGTATCAGAATCGTATCAGAATAGTGTTTGGAGTCAAGAATATTCCATGGCCAAGCAATCTTGTGTGCCGCAATGTTTATCATATGATTTGCGCATATGTCATACTTTATTAGCTTATTGCGGTTCGCGATACTAAAGGGCACACAAGTCATGCACGCAGCGTTTCTTGTTACACATCACGACGATGCGTTTGCGAGTGTAAAGTAACGCTCGCTGGTCAAATCGACAGTTTGAGTATAGCGCTGTAATATTTCGGTACAACGCCTCGCATGTAACGCACTACTGACACTACTGCCGGAAAAGTAGGCGCTAAATGTGATCGACACTTGACTGCCACAAGTAATCCTCTGAGCAGTAGCAGTGTGGCTCTGCTTACGTGCTCGTTGCTTGGAAGTAAAACAAAGGCGTTCGAGCCTTTTATCCGCCTCTCCTTACTTTAAGCTCATTTAGCTGGGTGGTGTTTTTGTATGGTACTCTAGCTTTAATACTAGAAATTAGCACTTTTAGGCGTAAATAATGACATTTATGGTAGTGACGTGAAAGCATCGTGTAGTATTGTCTATGTTTTGCTTGATAGGAATAGAAAGTTGTAAACATCTTTTATTAAATGACAGAGTCGGCTTCTACTCTGGAGTCGGCCAAGGTAAAGCTATACATAATGAAAATGCCATTTACAAAATCCAGGCTTCCGTGCTTGTAGCTCGCGTCCAGCTGTATAGTGAGTGCCAAGTTGTTTTTTCCTTTGTATATAATACCAAACATTTGTTTGTCTCATATTTTTTTACCGGCACTAGAGTTATAGTCGGGCAATGTTACTACAACACATAATGCCTATTTTTCTCGGCCTCTCACGCTGCACACAAGCAGACTTACCATCAGCGCAAAGTAACGATAAACCCGATTGAAGTCAGCCCTTATCCAAAAGGATCAAGCAAAAGTTGGAGAAGGCTGCGGCAAATTTGATAGTAAAGCAAACACTAGATACGAGTTTAGATCTGACCCATTGCCACTGTGGCTACTGCTGACATCTTGGTTTAGGGCGCTAGCCATCAGACTATGAGGCCTGAGTCACAGACCAGTACCGCGCTTCTCTAATACCAAATGCGCTCTAAAATAACAGTGGCATCACAGGAAAACGGTCAATCTGAAGATAAATGCGCCTACTGTAGCAGAGAAATTCGACCAGAAAATGATGAGCAGCAGTGGATTGATTGCGATATATGCCATCTCTGGTTCCATTATGACTGCGCTTCACTTGGAGCAGAAATCGAGACTTTAGAGGCATACCATTGCCGTCAATGTGCCGCGGAGCATGGACCGCGTAAGTCGCGATTCTTATTTGTTTGGCATTTGCTCATCACATAGCTGAAATGAGGGCTCACCGATCACGTAGATCGCAGACGAGGATCAATTACGCACAGCTTAACGATGGCGAGTACCTCCCAAAGCAGGACACCTTTCATCTGCAGCGAATTCTACAAAAGCAATTTACCCCAGATACATTTAAACGGGTTCATGACCATGTTCCGACTCGCAGCTGGGCTATTGCGGAAGGCTGGAACGAGCCAATTATTGTTCCAAAAGATCTGAATCATGGACAGCTCGGCCTTTGCCTGCCACCGGATCTTACCGTTGACCGCGTGGCTGATATTGTTGGTAGAGACCGCGAAGTTATTGTCATGGGTAGGCTGCTTCTATCTTTTTACTCAATGAAGCGTGGGGCTTGTTTTAAAATTTTCTCGATTTTTAATTTTTAATTTTAATTGTTAAATCATCTGCATTTCTTTGCATTTGTTTTATTTTCTTGATTATTTCCCACTGACAGGCAGACGTTGCCACACAAGATGAGCTCGATGGCTGGGACATGAAGCGTTGGGCTGGGTACTACAACACTCCTGCTGCAGAGCGAATGAGGGTGCTCAACGTAATTTCGCTCGAGTTTACTGATACGCCCTTGAGCAAAATGGTGAAAAGGCCAAATTTTGTGACAGAGCTTGATCTGCTTTCACAGGTTTGGCCACGGGAGTTGTTTGAGCTGGACTTGTATCCAAAAGTACAAAACTATTGTCTTATGTCTGTGGCTGGCTCTTACACTGATTTCCATGTGGACTTTGGTGGCTCTTCTGTATTTTACCATATCATCCAAGGCCAAAAAGCCTTTTATTTTATCCCCCCAACTCCTCAGAATTTGCGCAAGTTTCAGGCTTGGAACAAGTCAAGTGATCAGAAATCCAGATTTCTTGGTGACGAAGTATCGAGCTGCATACACGTCGAGATTTCTGCGGGCGATACAATGTTCATTCCAGCCGGTTGGATTCATGCTGTATATACTCCGGCAGACAGTCTTGTTATCGGTGGCAATTTTCTCACTGGTCTTCATCTCGCAGAGCAATTGGAAATTCACGAAAGCGAAGCAGAACTCGGCATCCAGGACCGATTCAGATTTCCTTTCTTTGAAAGTATTATGTGGTACACTGCTCTATACAATTTGCCTCTACCGTACCTCATTAATCTGGACTGTCAGGACCGGTTTGAAATAGTGGTAAAATCGGCGACAGATGGGAAGGCAAGGCGAGGGGATGAAGGGAGTTGTTCTCAGGCAGAGATACAAGACCCGCAAGAGACAAAGATTAATGGACAAGTCAACGCTCAAAAGCCTTCAACTCTGGCCAGGCCGACTGTACTCGACATGGATTTGAATCAAGACCAAGTACCTTTGAACAAATCTCTGGAACCCAAACCTGTAGATTCTACAGAAGCAGAATCAAAAAGTTTTCCCACCAACTTCATTGGCAACACGGATCAGGATGTAGGCATGCAAGATCTTGCGGGCAGAGATCAAAGCGAAGTTAAGGGCTCGTTATCAGATGGTAGTCTAGACGACGATGACGAGCCAGAACTAGGTCCATTGACTGACAATGTTGATCGGGACCAGGAGACGGATAGAAACGCCCCATTGAACCGCAATAAAGAAAATGACCCGGATCAAGAAAACCGTTTAGAGAATGCCGACGAGGTTCATGACACGGGTAAAGATATTACATTCAGTAATGTCCAAGAGTCTCAAATTCCTTTGCGACCTCAGACTGAAAATGTGGACCGAGAATCTTCCAAGAATCATCTGCAAATCATCAGCGAAGGCAAAGGACAAGAGCTAGAGAGTCATATACCCGATCAAAGAGAAGACAAGGGCAATGCCTTTTCGAAAGGAGACAAAGATCAAGGGATAAATGAAGGCGTTTCATCAAGCAATAATGAAAACAAGGAAGTAATTAACAAGAAAGAAATTGACGAGGAAGCAATTGACGAGGAAGCAATTGACGAGGAAGCAACTGACAAGGAAGAATTGGAAAAAGAAAAGCCAGGCATGGAAATTGCTTCAACCGAGGCATCAAAAAAAGAGCAAGGACCCGATATTTCTAAGAGCAATGCGTTTAAAGATCAGAATGGAGAAAAGGAAATTGCTTTAGGTCTAATAACAGAGAAGTCTCTTGAAAAGGACAAAGAACTTGTGGATCAGACCCCAGAAAAGCCTCTGATCCTAAGCAATACTGACCCGCTGCAAAAAGCTAAAGTATACGTTGGACAAACTAAAGCAGAATCGCCACAGGATGGAGCAGTTTCCCAGGTCAATATTGACAATGTACGTGGAGTCATTTCCGTAATAGAGTGCCCCAGTATAAAGACTAGAGATGGCGATACCAATGGCAGCACTTCAATAACCCTGAATCTTCCCCATCGCAATCTGGAAAATGACCCGCTCTGTGACTCAGAAATCAGGGGTTTGAACGCGCTGGCAAAGTACCTCTATCCCAGAGCCCTAATGGCTCTGGGCCGGCAGCCCTTTTCAGTGGACAACAAAAAGCTGCATGCCCCTACTAAAGACGAGATTAATGGCTGCAGGTACGCTATACCTCCCGGATTCGAATCCCGAGCTCTGCAGCTTATAAGGAGGTTTGGCAGTTGGCTTAATTCGCTGAACAAAACCGCGAACGGACTTGCGAGTCTTTTAGACAAGGAAACGCCCTGGTTTATGCGTGTGGATACTGCAGACTCGGCAGCACCGGCATCGCCAGCAGCTCGTGACAGAAAGCGTCGAGCTAGTGGAGCAATTGAGCCAAAGGCAGCCAAAGCAGTGAGACGTGCCACTGCGTCTGTTCGTCGGGCTAGTGCTGGTCGTGAACGGAAAAGGGACAACGCTTTTACCGGTGGAAATGGTAGCCGAGAAACAGTATACCAGCACGCTAATGGAGGACCACAAGTAAATGGCTCTCAAAGAAGATCTAGTCCGAGAACTAGGGAATCGGATGTTGTGGATGGGGTACAACGGACTTGGCAGGAGCACGTTATTACTGATCCATTGAGTGATTTCGATCCGGTGAGGACTGAGCCTGCTGGAAGCGATTGGATTAGCGGCAAGTCAGTGGAGGAAAATGATCAAGCTGATGCCAGACGGCTCAACCATTTTGTCGGGTTCAAAGACGAATAGTGGGGACGCGTGCTACCAGCGAGAAATCGCGACAGCTAATTGTACTTGAATAATTTAGCTTATTCAAAATTTATCAAATAAATGCATGAAAATTGACAGATGAATGAGTAAATAAATCAATAAACGATTAATCTCGAAATTGATTTTACAAAGGGTTAGATGATAATAATTTAATTAATAAACGCAGAGTTAGACACGATATTTAAGCAAACGCGATCCCGGCCGTGCATGTATGAGGACTAATCAAAACATCAATACTGCACTAAATTAAAAACATAAAACACGCTAATTGATTATTTAATAAAAGAAGCACGTAGGCCCAGTGACGGCAGCAAGTATGCACAGTATATCGAAAAACATAAACATAAACTAAAAGAACTTGATGAAAACCATAAAATGATCAAGACCAAAAGAAACTAAACCCCTCTAAATTTCGTCTTGTGCCTTGTGTTCACGCGACTCCGGATGGTTCAGTTCCGACTCGTTTGGCTGCTCCTTTTCGCGAGACTCCGGTGGTAAATACAAAATAAAATTAAACAAAAGAACAGTTCCGGCAATAAACAAAGCCCAGCAGGCAGCGTGCAGCACAAAGTACTGCAGGGAAAAAACGGAATCGAGACGCCAGGACACGGCGGCTCCAGCAGCCTGCACTGCTCGACATAACCCTAATGGAAAAAAAACAGAGCTCTTGTGGTACTGTCTGAATAGCAGCCAGTAGAGCAGAATTTGCAGTGAAGCAGTAATAAAGCCATGAGCCAATTGCAGCCAGGCGAGCCGTACGAGAACTGCACGGCTTTTCCCGATAGTAGTCATGCCATAAGTGTCCATACAGCCACGGCACTGATTTTGGACAGCGATGTAGGAGAGCCCCCATATAATCATGCCTAGAGTAAATATCGTAGCTGTCGCCAGGGCAACACGAAGCCGGGACACTGGCTTTCGCCAGCCCAGCAGCCCATACAGAAACCCGGCGGCTGCTAATTGCCCGATCCATTGGCAGATGTTGATAACGACTGCCCCACGGCCTTGAGCGAAATAATTATTAAGAAAATTGAACTGGAACGGGTACACGAAATTGGAGGCAAAAAAAGCCGGCAAAAGGTAGAGAGCAGGCACGATGCCATTGACAGTTTGCCTCAAACCAGTACCAGCGTTGCGAAAGGAAAAACGGGGTAATACGGACTTGAAACTGGACGACAATTGAGGAGAGTGAGACGCTTCTTGTGTGCCATTTTTATGCTGCAAAGCTCCGTCCAGAGTCTGACTAAAAGAAATGACGGTGCCCACAAACATGAGCCCCGTAAAGGCTGCCATGACCTGGGAAGAATTGTCGAGAGGCGTATCCGGCACCATGTACAAAGGCAGGCATAATTGAATCAGACTGCCGAGCAGTGACCCGGCACTGAGAAGCGCCCAGAACAGCATCAATTGGTCCGAGGCGAGGGCCAGAGCAATTATCCAAAATGCTGCTCCAAAGACACCGAGGATTGCACTGCTAAAGTACATGAACCAGGTGTGGCCAGAGCGTGCGTGGTACAGGAAGCTTGCCATTAATAAGGGGTAAGCAACGGTGCTTGCACATAGTATGGCAGGGTGCCCTAAAGCCGGCGCCAGCAAGGCAAAGATCAGGGAGAAAAGGGCGAGTACACTGTACAGCACGACCTGCGAAGTATCAAAGGCATGAGCGTTTTGTGTCAGTGCGATCCCAGTGCCAATGTACGCATTGTAAAGACCCACAGTACAAGCGGCCACTACTCCAATTAGCGCAGGCGTAATCAGCCGTTTGCTGTCCATGGCAGAGGACAATTGACCGAATACCGTTCGGCTCTTTGAATTTTCTTTTTTATTATTTTTTTTCCAAAGATTTAACGGTAATAAACGTATAGCTTTGAGTGACTTGTGGCCAATCTGCTACGAATCTCCTGGGACGCAGGGCTTCTTACTACGTGTGAAAGCTGGGCACAAAAGGTCCAGGCCTGCACGTTCCGAATACAGATTTTTCAACGCCCGATAAGAGCGAATACGGTAGGTACATGGTTGTTTATACAAATATAGAAGTGTACACGGAACAATGTGTATGTGGAACATTGTATATGGATAACAAGTATCACTATACAAATGTCCCAGTTCTCTGCAATGTATATTGTTCCATTGTTTAACATAAACTGACTAGAAAATAATCGCTGGATAGTGTAACGCGACCACACCAGCTTTACATGCAAAGCGAGCATGACGATTGTATTATTATTCGTCGACTGACTGCCTCGGATTCTTGGCTAGCATCGTCTTGGCTATTGCTCTATTTTGAGACGGGCTTGTGTATATTATTTAGATAAGTTTAGCACTTCAGCCCAGTTAGGTTAGGCTGTATTCCGTAAAGTAATCTTGGCTGCCAAAGTAAAGTATTCGCGCCAACTCGAATAATCGACAAGCAATTCAGACCGTAAGACTGCTTGTCGAGAACAGCTGTACTGCATAGTACGTTACTTGAAACTGAAACTCAGACTATATCCTCAATTTTGATGGCGTAAGCCGACCCACGTTGAGTATGGCGGCCGCGACGTTTAACGAGCGAAGAGGCCATAGCGGCCTCAAATTCGACAATGTACGGCGAAACCAGCACTTACAGGCTCATGGCCACGCGGCACCAAAAGCTACCTCGACAGGTACTACAATTGTTGGTGTAGTGTTCAAGGGAGTACGTGATTTACCTGAAGATCTGCTCATGGTTTAGGGCGTCGTTCTAGGAGCGGATAAACGGGCCTCAGCTGGCGAAATTATTGCAGACAAGGCTTGCGAAAAACTTCACTAGTATGCTTCAGCTGACTTTGTTTCTTTTGCCGTTTGGTCTATAGGCAGACAGGCTCTATAATGATTTTGAATTGATGATGGTTTAATCTAATGCCGTGTTTTGGCTTTTGCCTTTGTGACTCGCGCTGGTTTTAAAATTGGCTTATCGTCATTGTGCTAACGTCAGTATTACACCTAATATTTGGTGTGCCGGAGCGGGAACTGCCGCGGATACAGAGATGGTAACGGCTCTGATCTCCTCACAGATTGAACTGCATTCATTGTCTGTTAATCGGAAACCACGAGTCATTACAGCATTATCAATGCTGAAGCAGCATCTTTTCCGTCACCAGGGACACCTTGGTGCTTACTTGGTTCTTGGCGGAGTGGATCCTACTGGAGCACACTTGTTCAGTATTCAAGCCCACGGCTCTTCCGACAAGCTTCCGTATACCACGTTGGGCAGTGGCTCTCTGGCTGCTCTAGCCGTTCTTGAGACCAAGTGGCGCAAGGATTTGGAGCAGCAAGAGGCTATTGATTTAGTCAGCGAGGCTGTGCAAGCAGGAATCTTCAACGATCTTGGATCTGGATCGAATGTGGACATTTGTGTGATCACTCCAGAAAAAGCAAACTATATACCACGCTACGCGGTAGTGAATCCTCCGGGAGAAAAGGTCAACAATTACAAGTTTGAGCGTGGCACTACTGCCGTCTTACGTGAGGACATTCGCAAGTACGTTACTGTGGAGGATATCACTGCACGCACAGAGACGATGGAGGTGGACGCATAGTACAGACAGTAATGCATTGACTGTCAAAATCTGATTTTGGCCAACATTTAACAAACATTTAGGTGCCGTAGTGCACATTAGATTTGTAGTTTAATCACGTTACACCAACTGGAATCATTTCAACTGGAATCATTTCAACTGGAATCATTTCAACTGGAATCATTTCAACTGAAATCATTTAACTGGAATCATTTCGTGCTCTGTCTACCATTTCCGTATCACGTTCAATAATAGATTCTTCCACCTTTTTTATAGTCCCACTAACGCGCTCAACACGCACAATACAACCGGCACCATCGACGGTTCGCAATAGTGTTAGTGCGGCCCATAGCAAACGAAAATGATCTCTTGAAATGCGGACGATACCCACCAAAGTGGCAGGCGAAAAATATTTGACTGGAATTAGTGAAACGATCCTGTAGCGCTTATCTACCATTCAAAGACTGCAGTAAAAGACCCGCGCCATAGTCACCAAACTCTGTCTGCACTTGTTGGCGAAACAGTCTGTTCAGCGATTGTACACTTATATTGCGACGTGTTCGCTGTGCTCCGTTTGCTGTCGCTGCATTTTCGTCCTCGGGAAATACTAATCGAAATTGGAGGTAGCGCGATTTGAATCGTACCATTCCGTCAAATTGCCAGTGCCTTCATTGTCGGTGGCAGACTGAATTCATTCTGTGCCCAATGGCAGACGGGTCTCGCCAGTCGTATAAAATTTACACTACAAATTCAAGCCTTGCTAAATATTTGCTTAATATTTGCTAAATATTAGCTTAATATATGTAATTATTTCTTTACTAGTTTTACATAATATTGATCACCATTTATTGTTCTGCGAGCACGGCGATGGTATAATAATTACAGTATATACAAAAGGAATTAAATGGCCTTATAGATATTATCGTAATTCGATTCAATCACATCGACTCCGAATCGTGATCCGTTGCGGCCGAGAGGATTGCGCAAATATACAATATTCTGTCTGTGGCGATGAGTATACGAGTTGGCAAAACGGGTTGGAAGCAGTATTGCCTGGCGTGTGGAGCAGTTAAGCGATATACAACGGCAAGTGCCTTTGTCAGGTCAGTGCAAAATGCAGCAATTGCGAAACGCAAGGGACCAACAGTACGAATGGCTCATACTCAGTCTTTGGAAAGGAACACTACCGCCGATGCGCAGTGGGAGCGTAAAGGTCAGCGATCTTGGGACTCGAAGCAAAGTCCGCTTACATGGAGAGAGAATCAAGCGATATCAGGTTTGGTAGAGCAATTGGCAAAGGAGGACGATGCCTCCAAATTTACACGGAGGTCAAGCCAGGGAGTCCAACGGAAAAAAAAGGGTGATGTGGAAGAGGATTTTCGAAAGTTTTCGGCCGCCCTCGACATCTCGCGAGACCTTAATGCTGCACAGCAAATAATTATGAAAAGGCTTATTTCGCCTATTAGCGAATACCAACGCTCCAAAGATCGAGGAGACGTGAATGCACCAGTTGCGGCCAAGACAGATGATACTTTTCGCCTTTCGCCTCTGTATGCTATGATGGCAAGCGAGGCAATGCGGTCTTTACGGCTCCGGTTCTTTTGCCCTGCCGCGGCCATTGAGCTCTTTTCTGTAATAAAGTCTGTTGGATTGTCGACTTATGCTACTGTGTGCACTTGCGATGTCTACAATGAGGCAATCCGCTGCCAGTGGGCGGCTACTCACTCACCTGCACGCGTTAATGCTATTGTACAGGAGATGAAAAGCACAGGTGTTTATTTGAACGGTCAGTTTTATGATATTGTGAAAAATTTGGTACAGAAATTGGAGCGGGATGAACCACGCGCGTATTGGAGATTTGCTGCTGCTGAAGAGGCGGGGTATGCAGGCCTCTGTGAGTTCACGCGGCCACAGAAACTTGACTTTTTGTTTGAAGAGTAGACGGAAAAATACTTGAATCGGTAGCTGCAGTGTATCATCTGTGAAATCAAATTACTGTTCATCCTGTACACCACCGATTAAGCTTAAACAAAGGACGGATATAATAAGCTTCAAATAATGCATATTAAAAGTAATAATTCTGTATGAATCCAAGTCTAAGCAGTATCGATACAAGGTTTGAAAATTGGGAATATGTCTCTTCCTTGTACTGCCGGGCACGCCTTTAACTTTAGTATCTTTATTGGTTTGGCATTCGTGGTTAAAACTTGAATATAATTACAATTATAATGAATAATAAATATTCAATTATAAATATTTAATTATAACATTTAATTATAAATAAAACATCAAAATTACAATAAAAAATCATTACATACTAAATTCAACGTACATGATACGAATATAAAGTAAATTTTATTTCCTCCATATATGCCATACTTTACTTACGAATTTACTGTCTAGGGTTTTCTGACGAAGCCGGGAGGCTAACGTGCGGACCCACGCAGACTCAAAGACTCTACATATATATACAAAGCATACTGCATCCACGTTTCGACTTGGTGATATTCTCCCACTTTTCGCCAAGTGTAAGAGACGGTGCTTTGTGCGTTTTGTGGTTTGTCGGTGTGCGTGTGTGTGTCTGTTTGAGCTCGCAGAAAACTGATCTGCACACAGAGGCATAATGTCTCAACAGCTACCGATCCGGTTTCAAGAGCTGTTACAGGTAATCTTGGCCGAGTGGTTATTGATTCGTGTCTTTAGGCGACGGGGTAGCAACAATGCCTATTGCCATCCGCTTTTGGCTGCAAGTTTAATGCAATTGGCTTGATTCTCACAAGAAAAAGGCCATTTGACGCCTGTTTCTGTGTAAAGCAAGACGATACAGGACGATGTACCGGCTACCCCGTCTCAGCGACGCTGTCAATTGACAATGCTAGGCTTTTTGCGCTTTGAATATAGCTAATACAGTTAGGTAACGGCTCTTGGTATCCAACCACAATCGATTGGCTTTGCTACATTTACGCTACAGTCTGATAAATATGCATGGTACGTCACTCGCACAAGACTCAATTGAAGCCGGAAAGCAGCAAGGTGCATTTGAAACCGGGCAAAAAAAAACATTCATCATAATGAGAGAAATAGTGGTATGAATATTGCTAATTCGTGTACAGTGTCCGTGAACGTGTGAACGACAAAAATGAAGTCGCAATCATCGACATCAAGACGCAGCAGGTCGTGCGGCGTCCAATCACCGCGGACTCTGCGATTATGCACCCTAAAGAGAATATCATTGCATTGAAGGCGCAAAAGCAGCTTCAAGTATTCAACTTGTCTACAAAGTCCAAGATTCGCTCTCACGTGACGAACGAAGATGTTGTCTTTTGGACGTGGGTTTCCCTTAGCACGATCGGGTTGGTAACGGATACTGCCGTTTACCATTGGAACATCGATTCCGATAGTGGACCCGTAAAGGTCTTTGATCGGCATATGAGTCTTTCCGGGTGTCAGATTATTAATTATCGTGTTAATGCTGACGAGAGCTGGATGGCTCTTATTGGCATTTCATCGAGAGAGAATCGTGTAGTGGGCAGTTTGCAACTTTACTCCAAGGCGCGCAAGGTCAGCCAGCCTATCGAGGGCCATGCTGCTGCTTTTGCAGAATTGCGTTTGGACGGAGCTCCTAGTGACACCAAACTGTTTACTTTTGCAGTTAAAACTGCGACAGGAGCTAAACTGCACATTGTGGAAATCGATCACAATCCAGCAAATCCGGCTTTCACAAAGCGCAATGTCGACGTTTATTTCCCTCCAGAAGCTGCCAATGATTTCCCCGTTTCCATGCAAGTGTCCAAAAAGCATGGAATTATTTACCTCGTAACAAAGTACGGGTTTATCCACCTTTACGATCTGGAAACCGGCGTATGCATCTACATGAACCGTATCTCTGGTGAGACTATTTTCACCACAGCTGTCGATGAAGAAACGAGCGGTATCCTGGCGGTTAATCGAAAAGGCCAGATTCTCCGTGTCACTATCAACGACAGTACTATTGTCCCTTATGTCATGAACAATCTGAACAATGTGGATTTAGCTATTAAACTCGCTAGCCGCGCCAACTTGCCTGGTGCAGATGACTTGTATGAACGCCAATTTCGCAATTTGTTCCAGCAGGGTAATTATTCGGAGGCAGCAAAAGTTGCCGCCAATTCTCCACGTGGAATACTGCGCACGCCTGCCACTGTAGAGCAGTTTAAAAGAATCCCGACACAGCCGGGGACAGTGGCCCCTATTTTGCAGTACTTTGGTACCCTTCTGGACAAGGGCCCCTTGAACGCTGTTGAAACGATGGAGCTGGCCCGGCCCGTACTGGCCCAGAACCGTAAGGCCCTACTGGAGAAATGGCTCAAGGAGGATAAGCTTGAGTGCACTGAAGAGCTCGGAGATCTTGTACGCTCTCAGGATTTGCAGATGGCCTTGAGCATCTACCTTCGGGCCAATGTTGCCAACAAAGTCGTGGCCTGCTTTGCTGAGCTCGGAGAGTTTGACAAGATTGTGCCCTATGCCAGCCGAGTCGGATACAGCCCCGATTTTACTGCTCTACTTCAGCATATTGTACGGATCAACCCTGATCGTGGTGTTGATTTTGCCACTCAGCTTGTCAATAATCCCGGTGGATCATTGATCGATGTGGAACGTGTAGTTGACGTTTTCCAGTCGCAAAACATGATCCAACAAGCAACGGCTTTCCTCTTGGATGCGTTGAAGGATAACCGTCCAGAGCAGGGCCATTTGCAGACAAGACTTTTGGAGATGAATCTGCTAAATGCGCCTCAAGTAGCCGATGCAATTCTGGGCAACGAGATGTTTAGCCATTTTGACAGGCCGCAGATTGCTCAGCTGTGTGAGCGTGCAGGCCTGTACCAGCGTGCCCTCGAGCTGTACGACAATCCTGCCGACATTAAGCGCGTGATCGTACACTCGGAGGTTCTCAGTCCCGAGTTTTTGATTGCGTACTTTGGTCGGCTTAGTGTCGACCAGTGTTTGGAGTGCCTGAGTGAGATGTTGAAGGCTAATATTCGCCAAAATCTGCAGATTGTTGTGCAGATCGCGACAAAGTACTCTGATCTATTGGGCGCTCAGAATCTGATCGAGCTCTTTGAAAAATACAAGACCCCAGAGGGTCTCTACTACTACCTGGGCAGCATTGTCAACCTGACAGACGATAAAGACGTTGTTTTCAAGTACATTCAGGCGGCTATTACTATTGGCCAGCTCAAGGAGGTTGAACGTATCTGCCGCGACAATAACGTTTATGACCCGACCAAAGTTAAAAATTTTCTCAAGGAAGCCAAACTGCCGGATCAACTGCCTCTGATTATTGTCTGTGATCGTTTCAATTTTGTACAGGACCTTGTCATGTACCTGTACCAAAACTCGCTGTTCAAATTTATCGAAGTTTACGTGCAACGTGTCAATCCGTCCAAGGCACCTTATGTCGCAGGTGCTCTGCTCGACGTTGACTGTGAGGAGAGTATTATCCAGAACCTGCTGTTCTCCGTTCGTGGACAGGTTCCGATCGATGAACTTGTCGAGGAGATTGAGAAGCGAAACCGTTTGAAGCTGCTGCTGCCTTACTTGGAGATGGAGCTGCAATCTGGCAACCAACAGCCTGCCCTGTTTAATGCTTTGGCCAAGATTTACATTGATACAAACAATAATCCGGAAAAGTTTTTGCAGGAGAACAATGCTTACGATTCTCTAGTCATCGGCAAGTACTGTGAAAGCCGTGACCCTTACCTCGCCTTTATTGCCTACGAAAAGGGCCAGAATGATCAGGAGCTTATCGCTGTCTCCAATGAAAACTCAATGTACAAGCAGCAAGCACGTTACCTGCTGAAACGCGCCGACCCATCGCTGTGGGCGGTTGTGCTGAGTGATGATAATAGTCACCGTCGACAGCTGACAGATCAGATTATCGCTACTGCCGTTCCGGAAAGCAAAAACCCAGAAGACGTTTCCGTGGTAGTGAAGGCGTTTTTGGACGCAGATTTGCCGGCAGAGCTTATTGAGCTTTTGGAGAAGATTATTCTTGAACCATCGCCGTTTAGTGAGAACCAAAACCTGCAGAATTTGCTCATCCTGTCCGCAGTCAAGGCAGACAAGTCGCGTGTAATGGATTACATCCACCGTCTGACAAACTATGATGCCTTTGAGATTGCCAATATCTGTATCAACTCGGGCCTGTATGAGGAGGCTCTAGAGATTTACAAAAAGAACCATGCGAACAAAGAGGCAATTAATGTTATTGTTGAGCATATAGTCAGCATTGACAGAGGTCAGGAGTTTGCAGAGCAAGTTGATGAGCCTGAAGTATGGAGCCGACTGGCCAAAGCTCAGCTGGACGGTCTGCGGATGGCCGACGCTGTTAAATCTTACATTGCAGCTGATGATCCTTCTAATTATGCTGAAGTTATTGAAATCTTATCGCATGCTGGCAAGTTTGAAGACCTTATCCAATTTCTCCTGATGGCTCGCAAGAAGCTGCGTGAGCCTGTGATTGACAGCGAGATTGCCATCTGCTATGCTCGGACTGAGCGTTTGGACGATCTTGAGTCGTTCTTGTCTGGTCCCAATGTTGCGGATATTCAGCGAGTAGGGGACGAAAGCTTTGCAGCTGGAGAATACCAGGCAGCCAAGATCCTCTACTCTAGCATCTCTAACTGGGCCAAATTGGCATCCACGTTTGTCTTTCTCGGCGAGTTTCAAAACGCTGTTGATAGTGCTCGCAAGGCCAACAGTATCCAAGTGTGGAAGCAGGTCAACCAGGCCTGCGTAGACAGGAAAGAATTCCGTCTTGCTCAAATCTGCGGCCTTAATCTGATCGTACATGCCGAGGAGTTGCAGGCTCTTATTGCTCAGTATGAACGCAACGGCTTTTTCGAGGAAATAATGTCTCTGCTTGAGGCTGGTCTCGGCCTGGAGCGGGCTCATCGTTCCCTGTTTACTGCCCTGGCTATACTATACACAAAGTACCGTCCGGAGGCGGTTATGGAGCATTTGAGACTGTTTTGGGGCCGATTGAATATGGCCAAGGTCATTACTGCGTGTGAGGAGGCTCACCTGTGGCCAGAGCTAGTCTTCCTGCACGTTCATGACCAGAGCTTTGACAACGCTGCCGTTGTTATGATGGATCATGCTGCTGATGCCTTTGATCATCAGTCCTTCAAGGATGTGATTGCAAAGTGTGCAAACACAGAGCTGAGCTACAGGGCTCTCAATTTCTATCTGGAGCAGCAGCCCATGCTGCTGACTGATCTTTTGACGGCAATTTCCAGTAGAATAGATCACGCACGGGTTGTACGCATCTTTGAAAAGAGCGACAATACGCCGCTAATTCAGACGTACTTGGTTGGGGTTCAGCACTTGAATATCACGGCTGTCAATGATGCTTACCACAACTTGTTGATTGAAAACGAAGACTATAAAACGCTCAAAGATTCAATCGACAGCTTTGATCAGTTTGACAAGATTACACTGGCGAAACGGTTGGAGAGCCACGAGCTGCTGGAATTCCGTCGTATTGCTGCGTACCTCTACCGTAAGAACAAGCGGTGGCAGCATTCGATTGAGCTGTCCAAGGAGGATCAATTCTACCAGGACGCCATTACTACAGCCCGCGATTCTCAGCGCACTGATATAGCCGTGGACCTGCTCTCCTACTTTGTCGACGTTGGCAACCGCGAGTGCTTTACTGCCATGCTTTATACCTGCTACCATTTGCTGCCAAATGCCACAGTTATGGAGTACGCGTGGCGAAAGAACCTGTCCGATTATGCTATGCCTTACATGATCAATTTCCAACACGAAATGTTTACAAAGCTGTCGATGCTCGAAAAGGATTACGAGGAGCGTCAAAAGAAGAACGATGAACAAAAGGCAGTTGAGGGCTCTACGCCCATGATTGGAGCAGGGTTCGGTAATCAGCTTTTGCTTGGTGGCCCTGGAACTAATGCCGCTGCCTCTGCTCCTCCTCTTCCACAGTCTGCTGCGGCCACCGGGTTCGCTGGTGCTCCAGCCGGTGGAGGATTTGGGTCATTCCAAAGCAATGGCATGACGCCTCAAAGAACAGGGTTCTAGAGCTATACATCAGATTGTGTGGGAGATATGATGAGTGGATTCTTTTCTTTTTCTAGAAAGAGAAGTATATTGGATATGGTCTCGAGAATAGCCCATTGCTAGATTTGATATAGTAAAAAGTTTGTCAATGGATCCAATGTTGAACGATATAGTTTGCATTTAGTTTGTATGTTGCGGAGAGAAGAGTGTATATCACTGTATATCACCACTGTATTTCATTTCATTTCATTTTATTACATATTTTGTTTTATTTTATTTCATTATTTCCTCTAGTCCCTTTGCTTTATTTTATTGCACTTCAAAATTCTTGCTCCTCTATGGAGAAGGATGACAAGTTATACAAACGGCGTACGGAAAAGACAAACAATTCATGGCACAATCAATTCACTGTGTAATCGAGTATTTAAATAGACAAAAGCGGTCATTACAGCGCCAAGAAAATGGATATAAATGTGCCCAAAAGACATGTAACGGAGCAAAAATCGAAAATTGTAATACAAAAAGCACGTGAAACACGATTCGTGTCTCGGCTCAGTCGCCTGAATCCGTAAAAAGCATGCTCCATCTTTTTCGGATAATACGAGTCCAATCTAGTTGTATCGCTAATCTAACCCCATTGAGACTGAGCATTTTGGATATAAGAGTGATGTAACCAACCAACCGTATCTTGACAGAATCCAGAATGGTTGACATGAAAATTAGGGATTATTACTGGAATAGGGTTAATATCAATAAGGATTAATATTGAACAGGGTTAATATTAAAATCGGTAAAAGAGCGGCCGCTATTGAGCGCGAGGCAGGAAACGAGTAACGTTGCTCTAAAAGAACTGCAATCAATCGGTGAAACAGGAATTGGGTGCCTTGAAACTTGCAGTCAATGCAACTTTACATTTTTTTTTTTTACATTTTTTTTTGTAAACACAAAATGTTCTATTCGTCTCGACAATCTAAAGGTTCGATCATCGCCTTCAATCCGCGTATCTATCATCGTCATTATCGTTCTGCGCTGCCCATTACTTGTTCATCATTCTGTTATTTCCTCGTTAAACGTTATTTCCCAAATTTAATCCAGCAAATCATAAGCGTATCCCATATTAAATTTTGTGCGGTTGATAGGTCACAAGTAAGATTCAGAGCCAAAGTACCACTGTTAATTAAATGCCATATCCGATCATACAACCGCACTCGAGCTCCGCATAAAATATCCAAAAGGATTCTTCTGTCCGGCGCAAAAGGCAGCCACGCCCTTCTACACTCTCCTGTTTTCTGCTTCAAATTGCACTTTTATAACCCTCTTTTTTCTGTGCGTGAGCGTCGCCGAGTGTACGTGAACCATGTCTGGCGATCCGTTCGTCGAAGGTACCTTTCCAATCGCTCAGCGGACAACACTGACCCTACTCAGATGATACGGTGGAAGATCTTAGCTCTACGAAGCATATCCGCCACATTCGAAGCCACAGCTCTTCGGGCGGCAGCTTGGGCAAATTGATGGGTAAGCAATTCTGGTCTGCTTGCTTGCAATTGCCCATACTAACCGATCACGCTCGCAGCCGTTAACCGTTCCGAAATTGCTATCCGTATTTTTCGCACTGCCCACGAACTCGGCTGCCATACTGTGGCCATCTACTCGCACGAAGATCGGCTTTCTATGCACCGCCAAAGTAAGAATTGATCCGGCAATTAGGGTTTACTGACCGTGTTTGCCAGAGGCGGATGAGGCTTATCAGATCGGTGAACTCGGCCAATTCACGCCAGTAGGGGCCTACCTTGCTCAGGTACGTTTGCATATGTTTGGTCATTTGTCTACACTGCTCTATAAAATTGGGGGGTTTTTTTTTTCTTTGATGTATACGCTCTATTTAATATGGATGCTGCCAATAGTTTCTATTTACTGCCTACAATGTCTGTGCTTTAGCAGTGATACACGAATTATAATATCGGCGCTTTGGTTTTTAATTTACAATTCCCCTCGCAATCGTTGTAATAGTCGCTGTTTGGTCCCGTTTCCAATCTAATTCCAGGACGAAATCATCTCTATTGCCAAGAGACACAAGGTGGACATGATCCACCCTGGCTACGGTTTCCTTTCGGAGAATGCTAGTTTTGCTCGTAAAGTTGAAGAGGCCGGGATAGCCTTTGTCGGCCCGCGGCCGGATGTCATTGACAAGCTCGGCGACAAGACAAAAGCGCGTACAATTGCCATGCAGTGCAATGTGCCCGTTGTGCCTGGAACACCCGGCCCCGTCTCTGACCCTGGGGAGGCTAAAGCCTTTGTTGAGGAACACGGTTTCCCTGTGATTATCAAGGCGGCAATGGGCGGTGGAGGCAGAGGCATGCGAGTCGTTCGTGATGCCGAGTCCTTTTTGAGTTCATTTGAACGTGCAAAGTCTGAGGCCAAAACGTCCTTTGGAGACGACACTGTCTTTATCGAGCGTTTCCTTGACAGACCGAAGCATATTGAGGTGCAATTGCTGGCCGATTCAGCGGGCAATGTGATCCATTTGTTTGAGCGCGACTGTTCCGTCCAGCGACGTCATCAAAAAGTTGTTGAAATTGCTCCGGCCAAGGACATTTTGCCCCATGTCCGTCGGGCTATTCTGGAGGACGCAATTAAAATCGCCAAGGCGGTCAATTACCGCAACGCTGGGACTGCAGAGTTTCTGGTTGACAACAAAGGCCGGCACTATTTCATTGAAATCAACCCGCGTATCCAAGTAGAGCATACAATAACCGAGGAAATAACGGGCATTGATATAGTGGCGGCCCAGATCCAGATAGCCGCTGGGGCTCTACTGCCCCAGTTGGGCCTTACACAGGACGCCATCACTGCTAGAGGCTTTGCCATCCAGTGCCGTGTGACTACAGAGGACCCGGCCAATAGTTTTGCTCCCGACACTGGCAAAATAGAGGTATACCGCTCCGCCGGGGGCAATGGAGTCCGTTTGGACGGGGGCAACGGCTTTGCTGGAGCCGTTATTACGCCCTTTTACGATTCAATGCTGGTTAAATGTACGTGCTCCGGTTCCTCGTACGAAGTAGCCCGTCTTAAAATCCTGAGGGCGCTAGTCGAGTTCCGTATCCGTGGCGTCAAGACGAATATCCCCTTTTTGGCTCGTTTGCTAACGCACCCCACCTTTGTCGAGGGCAGTTGCTGGACCACTTTTATAGACGACTCGCCAGAGCTTTTCCAGCTGTATTCGAGCCAGAATAGGGCTCAGAAGCTGCTGCTGTACTTGGGAGAAGTCATTGTCAATGGCAGCAGTATCGCTGGCCAGAAAGGTGAGCCGTTGCTCAAGACGCCCATAGTTATGCCTCAGCTCCACGACCCAGCAAACCCTTCCAAGGTTCTTGATACCTCCCAGCCCTGTGGCCAGGGCTGGAGGCAAATACTGCTCGAGCAAGGCCCAGAGGCCTTTGCTGGAGCAGTAAGAGCCAACCCGGGCTGCTTGATTATGGACACCACCTGGAGAGACGCTCACCAGAGTCTGCTGGCCACACGAGTACGCACTATCGATCTGGCTAATATTGCTCCGGCAACGAGCCACGCTTACGCAAACGCCTTTGCCCTCGAAATGTGGGGCGGAGCCACGTTTGACGTGGCCCTCCGCTTCCTCCACGAAGACCCGTGGGACAGGCTGCGAAAGCTGAGGAAACTGGTGCCCAATATCCCCTTCCAGATGCTTTTGCGTGGAGCCAATGGACTCGCCTACTCCAGCCTTCCGGACAGCAGTATCGAGTACTTTTGCGAGCAGGCGCACAAGAATGGGATAGATATCTTTCGCGTCTTTGACGCATTGAATGATGTGGACAATTTGGCCGTTGGCGTTACAGCGGCTAAACGGTCGGGTGCCGTTTGTGAGGCGACAATGTGCTACAGCGGCGATATGCTCAATCCCAACAAGAAATACAACCTGCAATATTACTTGGACCTGGCGGCTAAAATAAACGAGATGGGCCCTCACGTGCTCGGTATAAAGGACATGGCGGGCACAATGAAACCGGGAGCGGCTAAACTGCTAATAAGTGCACTGAGGCAAAGATTCCCTCGGCTGCCGATCCACGTGCACACGCACGACTCTGCCGGCACTGGCGTTGCCTCAATGGCGGCTGCTGCTGCTGCTGGAGCCGATGTAGTGGACGTGTGTACAGACTCCATGTCCGGGTCCACGTCTCAGCCGAGTGTCGGAGCTCTGCTGGCCTCTCTGGAAGGCTCTGGCCTGTCTACCGGGATCCATGTGCCTCATGTCCGAGAGCTCGACTCGTACTGGGACCAGATGCGGCTGCTCTACTCGTGCTTTGAGGCCGATTTAAAGGGATCCGACTCGGACGTGTACGTGCACGAGATCCCTGGCGGGCAGCTGACCAACTTGAAGTTCCAGGCTTCAGCTCTCGGGCTGGCGACACAGTGGAAGGAGACAAAGCTGGCGTACGAGGCAGCCAACCAGCTGCTCGGCGATATCATCAAAGTGACCCCGACGTCCAAGGTAGTAGGCGACCTGGCTCAGTTTATGGTGCAAAACAAGCTGGAGCCAGTGGATGTAGTTGAGCGGGCAGAGGAGCTCAATTTCCCAGACTCTGTCCTCGATTTTTTCCAGGGCCTAATGGGACAGCCGTACGGTGGCTTTCCTGAACCTCTTCGCTCACGTGTGCTCAAGGGCCGCCGTAAGCCTCTGTCTGAAAGGCCTGGGCTTTCCCTGCCACCGGCAGATATAAGGGGGATCCGCCATGAGCTGGCTAAAAAATACGGGATTGCCTCCGACTCTGACGTGGCCAGCTATACCCAGTTCTCTCGTGTGTTTGAGGAGTATAGGGCCTTTATTGCGAGGTACGGGGACGTCAGTGTAGTGCCCACACGGTACTTTTTATCTGCGCCAGAGATTGGCGAAGAGTTCCAGATCGAAATCGAGCCGGGCAAAGTGCTGATCGTGAAACTGTTGGCTATCGGACCCGTACAGGAGCACACTGGCCAGCGAGAACTGTACTTTGAGATGAACGGCGAAGTCAGACCGGTCAGTATCGACGACAAAAAGGCCGCTGTTGAAAGCGTCTCCAGGCCCAAGGCAGATACAAGCAATCCGGGTCACGTGGCGGCTCCCATGAGCGGTGTTATCGTGGAACTGCGCGTCAAGAAGGGGTCCGACGTGAAGAAGGGCGATATCATCGCCGTACTCTCCGCAATGAAGATGGAAATGATTATTTCTGCGCCTCACAGCGGAACAGTTGACGATGTCCTTGTGAAACAGGGCGACAGTGTAAACGGCGGAGACTTGGTGGCCGTGTTGATAAAGGGCTAAACGTATTAATAAACAAGTGAATAAGTGAATAAGTGAATAAGTGAATAAGTGAATAAGTGAATGAATAAATAAATAAATAAATAAGTGAATAAATAAATAAATAAATAAGTGAATAAATAAATAAATAAATAAATAAGTGAATGAATAAATAAATAATTAATTAATTAATTAATTAATTAATTAATTAATCATTAATCATTAATCATTAATCATTAATCATCAATCATCAGTCATCAATCAACCAATTACTCGATACATTTACAATATTTGAAACTAGAATTACAAATTAAATTGACGAGCAAATGGCAGTTCAATACGTCTTGGATTCAGTAGCTATTTATAATCGTATCTTGTTTAACGCCATCTCAACCCCCATGATTCAGCTGTCCCCGTGTTGAACAACGAAACAGGCCCCTTTCAAACAACTTTATCAGTCTCTTCAATAACCTGGTTCAGGCTAAAATCAGGCGAGCCTCGTGAAAAGTTTTCCAGCAGCTTTATACGCTTTGACCCGGTAGCGTCCACCGGCTGGGCGGCATAAAACTTTTGCATTAAAAGCACGAGCAGTTGAGCCTGGTCTGTAGAAACTCCACGGTCCGTCTCTACTTCTCCCTGCATTAGAATAATATCTTTATCGTCCAAGAGCTCGCTGTAGTGTGAGACTACTGTGTGGGGCACAGCGAATTCGCGTTTAGCCTTGTACTCGAGGAGGGACGTGATCATCAAATGCGAGACATCTTTGGCCGGAAAAGACCACTGTAAAAGATGCATTTCCACGCCCTGGCCCTCCCTTGGTAAAGGCAGGACAAACTAGTCGTTAGAGAAACGAGCAACGCTGCTCACAGAGGCTTACCATTGGATTGCGCCGTGCGTTTTCGTAAACAGCGGCAAAAGTAGCACCAGGAATAACTGCAATCAGTGAATTTTGCTTGTCGGCAAACCGAGCACGCCAAACGTACTCGAGCTCTTTGAGCGGCAATTGCTTAATTTTGTCCACGTCGACAAAAGACGAAAGCGTTTTTATAGGCGCAGCGCTCTCGCTCTGCCGGTCGGCAGCCTTTTCTCCTCCACACACCTGTCCTCCACTATCCTCGCCAATTCTGCCATTGCCTTCTAATTTGTCTCCTTGAAAGGAGCCTTTTGCTTCAAGTCCTCTATCCCGCTCGGACGAGTCGCGCCTATACCGCCTGCGCAGTTCTGCTACAGAGCCCAGTCCCTCGATGGCCGCTCGCTTTTTAAGTTTTTCCGTATACTTTGCACCCAAATCGGGTCCTTTGGGTTTCTCCCGGCACAATCGGCTGGCGTGGTATTCGCGCTGCCATCGTACCACATTAGCCGTACACTTGCACGTGCTCACGAGGCCGCGTGAGGGAAGGAGCGTGCAATTCCGTAGCCGAGTCCACATTTGCGTATGACGAGCTGGCTCGGTCGTCGATTACAGTATAAAATTTGGCGTATTAAAGTTACTCGCGTACATTAATTTGGTTTATAGTGAGTGAGTGTGCGATACACGTTACTTTTGTGCCAACAGACACAGTGTAAATTGAGTGACCTCTTTTATTATTATCATTTATAAACTTCCTCTTACTACTCTTACACATATATTAATGTGCTGGGGAAAGTATCAAGGTATCATCGAGTCCAGTACACTGAATCATACACGATCTATACTCTTATGTTTGAGCTACGCTAGAGTTACCCTATACATAATATAGTTCTCGACTATAAGTTGGATAGTCGCCAGAATAAAGTGCCACAACTTGCTATAATTAATAGTACGCCATTACCAGTAAACTGTACCTATACCAAACGCGCTAATAAATGTGTCTCAAAGCCACTCACTGCGCAGTGGTCAGAGAGTAAAGAGGATAATGGATTGTTTACTGTTTTTGCACAAGCGCCATGACATTAATGTCCTCGTATATTCGTGCTCCCGATGCAAAGATCTGGTGATCCATTGCGTGCCTCGTGTCTTGGTAGGAATACTGTAGAATACTGTAGGAATAACTGTAGGAATACTAGGAATACTGTAGGAATAACTGTAGGAATACTGTAGGAATACTGTAGGAATACTGTAGGAATAACTGTAGGAATACTGTAGGAATACTGTAGGAATAACTGTAGGAATACTGTAGGAATACTGTAGGAATATGTAGGGATACTTTACCGTTGTATTGCAGTTTGAGACACTTTTTGTGCGCACTTTCATAGAACTTGAATAAATAAATAAATAAATAAACAATTAATATTAATTAATTAACCAATAAAGAAATTAATTAATTAAACAAACGGCAGCGATTGTTACAAACACGGGGAAACTGACGCGAAACAGCGGCAGCCTTTGTAGGCGAAAGCGGTTTGCTTTAATCGGGCACTGGCGCCTACTGGCGCGACCGCTGAACCCAATACTTTGATCTTTAACAGCTGGTTAACAATTTTATCCAGTCTTTTTCAGCCGGGAAAGGATTTTGAGGGCCTTGATAAAGATCTGCGACGGCCGTTTGACCGCACGCATTAATGGGCGTCTCTGCCAGCCGAGAGTTTGATGCTCGCCAGGTTGGAGGCGATATCTGGCTCAATTCCGTGTCGGCGAGTAAGGTTTAATCATATCGAAGTTCTGACGTTTTAATAGTATATCTTTGTAAATTTGTCGTTTCAACTTCGCGCGAGTCGCCGTACGTTACAGGGACCGTACCAGACTCTGTGCGCAGCAGCAATGGACCGGCAGCGTTTGGCCATGTGCAGCTCGCTCGGGGCGACGACGAGTTCACTCAGTTTGTTCGTGATTTTGATTTCGCTTTCCGAGTAAAACTGCCTTATGATCCAGTCCTACGACTGGAATTGCATTTTGAAACAGCACCGGATTCCGTGCCAGCTGCCGCCGACATGTATATGCTTAATCTTTCCTCTGCAAGCGAGCTTGAAGCTGCATTGAACCGGAAATTTAACGATATTGTAAGCTCAATCAAGTCCTTGTATAGGGTCACAGTCTAATATACCAGCTCGACGGCCTGTCTCCCGTATCACGTGCGTCTCATGCGCAAGGCGTTTGCTATACATGGCGGTACACGCACCCCTGGAAACGGGCCATAGTCAAAAACTCTTGGCGCAATTTCAATGCCCTTTTGGCCCTGGATCCATCGACGGATGTACTGAGCCCCGTCTGTATATTTTCCTATATGGTCCATGATACGGATGAGTGGCACGTGTATGCAAAACCAGAGCAACTGCTGTCTCCCCTGTTGAAGAGCTTGTCACATGCCTCACAGATTACACCCAAAATGGAGCTAATGGAACTGCCAGTACTGCCGGAAAGATTGCCCTCTAGTACGGGGATTGACCGTGCACGTTCCAGCCCCATTGCAGTCACTACTCCAGCCAGCGCCAAAGCTAATGCTTTGGCTATTTCATCGCATGAATCTGCCACGGAAAAGCAAGCTGGCCTTGAATCTGCTGTTGGTGCGGCAGAGACGATGATGCCCAACCTGGCGGAACAAGGTGAAAGAATGGAGGACAGCCCGCTTTTCCGGGCTACTCTATCCTCGCTCGAACGTAAAACGTCGACCTTTAAAAAGGTTGTTAAAAGTTTGCTGGCACAGTTTAGAGAATCACAGCAGCTCATGCAGAATATTGCAATTTCCCGTCGTCGGTTCATTGAGATAATGCAGTCCGACCCGGAATTATTGGCCATGGCCAGCCAACTAGGGTTTGAAGAATACTTCAAACGTGTTTCCCAGGGCCTTTTGGCCCTGGAAAGTGATCTGTCTAGAGCCGCGTATGACAGAGTCATCTTCCACCTGGAACAGGTCCATGGACAAATCAAAAAACTGGATCTAATGAAACGTGACTTTGACGATTCTTCCCGTGAGTATTACCAGTTCTTGACCAAGTATTTAGCTGGCCCGTCTGATAAAGAGGAGCACAAACTCGATCGACGGGACGCCAAGTTTGGAGCTCGTCGGAAGAGGTTTGAACTTGGCCGGTTCGATTACTACAACTACATCTATGAGCTTAATGGTGGCAGAACGAGGCAGGATATTCTGTGTAAGCTTTTTGAGTTTTTCTCCGTTCAATCTCGAGCTATAATCGGACTCGGCAACGATTTACAGGCGTGGGATCCTCAATTGCAGTCCGTTGGAAGGGCAATAGAGAATGCCCGAGTAGAAACGCAAGTCGGCCGCAGTAAAGACCGTGAAAGACGGAGGGCAATTGAGACTACGGCCTCTCCTAAAGGAGGAGTAGTCCCACAGACTCCGTTTGGCCAGTCTCCTCCCAAGTTCCAGGCGGAGCCTATCCTCCAGGCAGAGACTGACACCACAAGGTCCCCTGATTACGAGGCAGTGCTGCCGGAAAAGCTTGGATCGTACATTGCCACAGAGCCCGCTGAGACTCACGTGGGTGACGATTCAACGAGCACGTCCTCATCCAACACTGACGCCAAGGCTCGTCAGCAGATGGGCAGACTCGTAATAGACACTGATGTTGGTCCGGGAGGCTTGAGCACTCTGCAGCCTATTCGCAAAGAGGGCTTACTGCTAGCACTCTCTCGGCCGCTTACCCACACTGACCCCAAAGTCGTTGTGCCTAAAATAAACTGGCACAAGTATTGGGTCGTACTGTCCGACGGGATTCTGAGCGAATACGAAAACTGGAAGACTGCTACTGAACTGCACAATGACCCTATAAAGCTCCATATGGCAGCCGTACGTGAGGCGCGGAACGTGGACCGTCGCTTTTGCTTTGAAGTTATTACCCCTCAGATTAAACGTATCTACCAAACAACGTCGGAGGAAGATGTACACGAATGGATATCCGTGATTCAGGCTGCTATTACCGACCAGATTGCGGGGAAGGAGGAAGCGTACCCGTACGGGAATAGCACGGAAAACCAACGTGCAGTTTACGAAACACAAAGAGCAGTTAGTGAAACCCAACGCTCAGCTAACGAAAGCCAACGTGGAGCCAACGAGTCACAGCGGTCACTGGCACGTGCGCTGGGCATTAAACGGCAGACCTCTCAAGCCCATAAAGGTACTGCTCCTTCTAATTCTGCACCACCACCAAATCGTCGGCATGAAACTGCTCTTCGCTACAGCTGCTCGTCATTGACTACTATTCTCCATTCAGCGGACTCGGCAAATGCCTTTTGTGCAGACTGTGGCAGTCCCGCCAATGTTGACTGGGTCGTTATCAATGTCCCGGCCATTATTTGCATAGAGTGTTCTGGATGCCACCGATCACACGGATCGCATATCGGCAAAGTCAGGTCACTGAGTCTTGACCCGGCTTCGTTTACCCCTGATCTGATCGCTCTGCTGATGGCAGCGGGTAATACTGCAGTCAATAGTGTCTACGAGGCCACTTACGACTCAGTGGTTGGGCCACTTGGCCTTCCACACAAGCCAGCTGGTACTAATGTTTCGAGGGAGGAGAGAGCGGCTTTCATAACGGCAAAGTATATTAATCGCTCTTTTATTCTTCACTCTGACGCTGATCCAAACTGGGAATTAGCACAGAGTATACGTATAGGCAGTGTTGCTGGAGCCATTCACGCGCTGGCCTGTCGAGCCGAGCCTGATGGGAATATTATTAAAATTGATAAAAATAACAATAATAATAACAGCATCAACAACAACAACAATATTGAAACTAATAACCATAATCATAATACTGACGGCCACGACGACGACACACTTCCTTTGGCTTTGGCATTGCTACAGCCAGAAACTGATGCTTTTTCTACGACACAGGTGTTTCCATTGGCTGAGCTTCTAGTGCTTAATGGATGTGACGTAAACGACGCTCGTCTCGCTTCAATACTGCCTAATCTCAGTCCGGCTGCTTACGCTTTTCTCTTGTCAAAGCAGTCAAAAGACAGTCAGCCAAGATCTCCGCAAGATTTTATGCAATCGAGAGATTTAATGTCGAATGCTCAGGAGCATGGAAGCACAGTCGTTAACAGTACTACAACTCAATCGTTCAAGCCTCAGCAAGTGAGCTCTCCGCCGGGTGGGAACTCGCTCTCAGAAGCATTAAAGTTCAAGCGATCGGTGAGCGTTGGTGGGAAGGCCAATTCTGGGTCCTTATCGGCAATAGCAGCAGGCAGTGAAATAAAATCAGAAGAAAAGGAGAAGGAAAAGATGAAATTTGGTGCTAAACTGACCAAGCGAATGAGCCTGGGACGGGTCGTTTCGAGTTCTATGGGTGACCGGCGTGATCGGTCTTGACGGTAGTTTATTACATTATTCCCAAAATTCCAACATCCCTACTTTTCTTGACTTTTCGATTGTGAATGCCGATGGTAAAGCCAGTGTTCCTCAATCTTTGATGCCTTTCCTACTGCCGAAACTGGCCTTGGTCAGGAAGCTGTGGGGCTAGTTGGCCTCCCTGATGGTGTTTTTGTTCTTTTTATACATTAAATACTCAAATCTACCACTCGTTTAATCTTTTTATGATTGCCTTTTGGAGAAGCAATGGAGTTTGGACGCGGGACATACATCTTTATTTTTTATCTATTTACATTCAATCTATTAACGACTCTTTATAATATTTTCTCTTCATTATAATCATTTTTTCGCTGCAACAATAGGCGAGCATTGCTGTCTAATCATCGGTCTCTTTGATTTTGATAATAATTGTATAATAGCGAAAATTCTGCCTTTTATCTATTAAATGTAGAAGTCAAAAAATAGTTAAATTAGGATGATATTTGTACCGGGATTTTTAAAGAGTTTCGAGACTTGAAGAATATTGCACTAGTACACTGGATAAACCCTAAACTCTACTCGTAGATACATTATATAAAACTTTATTGTCAGCCCTAATTATCATATCGCAGAGTATATTCAATATATTCCAAAGTACTGTCCAAAATTATTATAATTAATTGCATCTACTGACAGTTCATAAATCCGGTAAATCACAGAATTTTTATTTTATGATTAGTATATCTGCAAAAGAATAAGTGAAGTACAAAAAATAATTATTGCGATAAAGCAAAAAAATTAGATACCCAAACGACCGATTCGCCCCCGGCTGCAATGAGCCAGGGCGACAAGGAAACGCCTACCAATGGCGATACACTACGTGTAAGTCTATTTGTCTATCCTCTTTCAAACAATAATGGAAACACGTCTCACAACCGCCTGCTCTAAAATCATGAGTCTTTTTTTATTTTTATTTTTTTTAATTAATTTTTATTAATTTCTTTTGCTGTTTATCTTTTTATTTCAATTGCCTCGTCTAATCAAAGGTGCCTGTGCGATTCACCACTCAGCACTCTGATCTCGCTGTAGCAGAAACACCAATTCTCGTCCCAACTTTGCTCCGGAGGTACGGTTTATCTGAAGTAGTGAACCATTTACTGGCAACCGAGACCCCGATCCCGTTTGATTTCTTGGTGGATGGACGGTTATTGAAAACTTCACTGGCCGAGTACCTTGTTGCTAATGGACGCGACCGTGAATCTCAGATTGATATCGAGTACATCAAAGCCCTCGTGCCTCCACGGCTAATTGCTACTAATTATCAGCCTGACTGGATCTCTGATATTGCCGTTCGCTCTGGCGATTCGCCTTTAGCTGCAGTTTCAAGGTACGATGGAGGTGTGGCTGTTGTCGACCGCAATGGCTCAGAGCTGACGGCATTAAAACTGCAGGACACTCTGAAAGCAGTGGCCTGGTTGGACCCAGCAAAAGTTCTTAGTGGAGGCCACGATCGCATTGTCAGACTGCACAAGTTTTCCGAATTTTCTTCCAGTTTTTCACAGGACCAAGAAGAGATCCGGTTCACTGGTCACACGGGGACTATTCACAGCATTTTGCCTCTGCCAAAGCAAAAGACAAAATTTATAAGTACTGGGGCAGAAGGCGAGTGTTTTGTATGGTCAACTACGGCGGATGTGGCGGATTTCACATCCACAAGTGAACGGAAAAAAAGACAGAAATTACGGGTAGAAAGCCGGGCTCCAATTGCCCGCTTACGCGGCCATACGGCCGCTGTAATGCAGGCTATTCCTCACAGTGAGGCCGACGCTAGCGTTGCTTATACGGCAGGGCTGGATGGGACACTGAAGACTTGGGATATCGTGACTGCTGCCCTGGTAGACAGCAAAACGCTGCCGATGCCTTTAGTATCGGCTGCCACTCTGCCGGCTCTTAATTCGGTCGCTCTTGGCTCAACTAACGGGCACCTCTACCTCCACGATCCACGGTCGCCTCAAACTGTACACAGCCATATGCACGGGCACAAGAATATGGTCGCCAGTTTATCCACGGGGCCCGTGTCCACAAACCCGCATCATTTTGTATCGGGCAGTTACGATGGGACACTGCGGATTTGGGATGTTCGGTCGCCGGCGGGTGCGGTTTACGTTGTGAAGCGCCACGAAAAACTGATGGGCAAGATTTTTGCCGTAGACTGGAGCTCTATCGGGATCTTGCACGGTGGTGAGGATAATGTACTGCAGTTTGACCAGCCGTGATTGCTTTGTATGGGAACATTGATATTCATTCATAGATTGTGGGGGCGGTAAAAAGTCTTTTTGAATTATAACCAATCATAGATATGACTAGCGTCAATTATAAATAGCCATATATACATACATATATTAAACATGAGCAAGATGTATCGTTTTGCCATTCGGATTATGAAATGTTGGACGCTTTCTTTTTGATCTAATCTAACTCTATATACGTCACAGTCTAATCCTTTTTTGGGTGCTTGATAGACAGGCACCAGATATCATATTCCTGTGTGACAGTGGCAATTACGTCCAGCACAAATGTACCATAAATGCCGATCGCAAATCCAAGACAAGCCGTCATATACGCAAACCCGTACTGTCCAATAATGCTGGGCACTTTGAAAAAGATGGGAAGGTACCCGTCCAAAGCGCCATATAAAATCGGCAGGAAAAGTACGTTCCATTTCGGAAACGAAGAGTGGGTAACGTGTGCCGTGATCATCAGCCCTACAGTGTAGGCAAACGTTATTCCAAAGTACGCGACAACAAGAAGAAGATGGTCGCTAACTAGCGACGGGAAATTTAGGAGCCAGACAAGAGCTAATCCTGAAACGCCAAAGTATGGAGCCAGACCCAAAAGGGCCGGAGTGAATGCTTTACCCTGTGCCTTGCGGGCTTTGTATACATTGGTAGAACTGCACGTTTAGCGATGTGCTTAGAATGCATAATAAACGATTGGGTTTTGAATAAAGCAAGACAGCCTTACCTGGTAAAAATGTTAAAAGCAAGCGCAAATGCTCCAAAAACGAGAAACGCAGTATTCAATGGCATCGATTGAAGGGCCCTGGGCAGGTAAACGTCCGTGTATCCCTTCACGCCCACAAAGCTGTACAAATCTTGCTCCCAGAATTGTGGGCCGTACTTTCCCGACAAGTAAAAAATCCCCACCACCATAAGAATACCCTCGACGGGACCGGAGAAGAAGGAGAGGTAAAGTGTGCCGGTGTGGTACTCTTCCCAGGTGGAAAGGTAAAAATTCGCCAGAGCTGAAGCATTTAGCAGGCGAAGGATAGAGAGGCAATAAAATAAAAAGAATTTCGTAAGACTGAGGAGTGTTGTTAAACGCTTTGTCAATGAAAATACAGATCGACATGGAAAAAAAGGGAGCTTTTCTAAGCTTTCGTACTTGCAAATTGGCAGAGCAATGTAAGCCACGAGATTCCGAGTCTTATAGCACAAGCAGTCAAAAGCATGCCGAGCTAAACATTAGTCAGCAGGCTGGACAGTATTGCCGATGTATACAGTCGTGTTTAGTGCATCGACACCTAGATACGTAAGCACAAGCAAAACTGCCACGCAATCTACCATGGTCGAACATTTCGCCAAGCGGTCCGCTTGTTCCCGTACGTCTTGCCTGCATCCCGTCTATCGAGTCAAACGACTGGTACATAAACATGCCGATCGCCCATCTTTAAGGTTTGTTAGCGTCAGCAGGAAAAGTGCAACGATACGAGTAGTAAACCCAGCGCGGGCACTCAGAGTACAGGTCGGGCGAGTAGTACAATAACTGTGCGGCATTCACGACTACAAAACTGAACCCGGTCAAGGTAATCTGTCCTGTAAGCACAGGGAAGTGACTGTGCAATATCAAATACCAAGTTTGGTCTGCAATTAATTAGAATCTGATAGACTTATGCCGTTCAACCTCTTAAAAGGAAAAGAGAGCCAGAAAAAATAATTCAGGGGATATTCAGGCAGGCCAAAAGATTAAATGATTGATTGGATGATTGAATGATTAAATAATTGATTGGTTTAGTGATTGATTGATTGATTGAATGATTGATTGGTTCAATGAATGATTATTTCAATGATTGTTTCAATGAATGATTCAATGAATGATTCAATGAATGATTCAATGGTTGATTCAATGATTGATTCAATGATTAATTTGAAGCACTTACGCAACGAATTTCGGTACGAGTTTGACCAAATGGCTCCACCAGAAAGGTTTCAATATATAGCGGGACACGAATGAATGGTCCGTGCCTCGATACGCATACTTGTGCAAATTGGCTACTCGCTCACGCGAAAGGTACATGACAAGTATCTATGCCAGACTAAAGTGCTCGCTCAACCTTATATTATGGAAGAAGTGTTTTTTAAATCATAAATCTTATCGTAGCAACTGTGAGCTGTAAAGATGGTACTTTAACGTCACAGTTTTGAAGTTTAGTGTTACTGCTATCGAGCGTAATTTATAGGGATTATTGTTGCCATAATATATTTGGTATTGCGTCGGCCGAGTTTTCTTATCGCTCATGTAAAAGGAGAAATTGGTTGCCGATAAAGGGTTCGTATTACTATTTCACGGCAGAAAACGAAGCAGCGTTTCACGAGACTTTGCATTTGAACAGAATCGTTCCCGAATGGCTGTAGAGCGCGAATTGCTGGGGTATTCTGGCAAAAATCCCGATCCTAAATGGCCAAACAACTCGAAAATCGCAGTGTCGTTTGTTCTCAATTACGAGGAAGGTGCCGAGAATTGTATTCTGAACGGTGACAAAGGATCCGAATATGCACTTACTGAAGTATGGATTCAACTGGCTTTTTCTTTTTTCGTTTTCTTTCTGCCCCCTTTTTTATCTTTTTTTTCCCTTTTTTTTATCTTTTTTTTTTTTTTGCCTTTATTCTCCTTTTTCTTTTGTTAATTGCTATTCTTTTCCACAATATACTAACCCGGCCAGTTTGGTTCAGAGTGCACTACACGTATCGGCGATCGGCACTTGTCGGTAGAGTCGACCTTCGAGTACGGCAGCCGGCAGGGATTCTGGCGTATTCTTAACCTTTTCCGCCAAAACAAATTGACGTTTACCTGTTACGCTGTGGGCAAAGCGGTAGAGCTCAATCCTCAGGTTGTTCCTGCCATGGAAGAGCTCGGTTGTGAAATTGCTTCGCATGCTTACCGGTGGATCGACTATCATGAATACGAGCATGATCCAGCCACGGAAAAGCGTCTGGTGCACGAAGCACTGCGGGCCTTAAAAGCCCATTCCAAGGATGGCAAGGCTCCAGTTGGCTGGTACACGGGCCGGGACACGGCAAATACGCGCCGTCTTGTCCAGGAAGTCTATGATGAATTGGGTCTTGAGCTGCTGTATAATGCAGACTGCTACAACGATGATCTCCCGTACTGGATCCCTTCACCGACGGCCAAAGTTCCGGGCTCACAGCAAGATCCGGGTATGCTTATGCTGCCATACACCTTTGACACGAACGATATGCGCTTTGACAAGCCTCATGGTTTCACTCTGGCGTCAGAGTTTTACGAGTACTTGAAGGATGCATTTGACACACTTTACGCAGAGGGCGAAGCTGGTTCTCCTAAAATGATGACCATTGGCCTCCACTGCCGACTCATTGGTCGTCCGGGCAGAATTGCCGGGCTGCGACGATTCATGGAGTATATACAGTCAAAACAGGGCGTTTGGGTGGCAACGCGGCGTGATATTGCTCAGCATTGGCGTAGCGTCTATCCTTACCACGCGTAAAACAGCCATGTACACTCGATTAAGCTGTCTTGTGCGTGACTACTGTTTATGGAACCCCGTGTCTAGAGTAAACTACAGGGCCAAGCATTAATCCAATTTCAAAATTGATATTTTCAACAGGAATATATTACTGCAAAACAACACGATATTAGATACACCCTTGTAACCCTATTTACATCCACAAAAACCAAAAGTAAAACAAGCAAGCAAACAGTGGCAATATCGTACGAGTCGAAGGAGGCGAGTACGCTACTTTGGCCTAGAATTGAGATCTAACAAATCCTCTGACGACGCCATTAGTTCGCGGCTGGTTGCAGAGGCTGACCGTGGTATTGTGAGAGCCGATTCTGACCCAGAATTTCCACGGCTCCGTTGAGCGAGCAATGATATGCTATCATCACGCATAATCCCGGCATCGGCTGCGGCCGAATCATTTTCATCATCGAGCAATAATTCCCTTGAATCGCCGTCTGACAAGACAATCCCTCCAGCGCTTCCACTGTGCCGTAATTTTATTCTCTTTTGCTCGGCAAACCAGGGCCTGCGGCCAAACAGTCTCCTCCATACACTAGTATCATTCGCCACAGGTGAAGGAGGAATATGAATACTGTGACTCACAGCAGCTGGCTCCATACCCGCAACGGGCTGATAATAATCAAAGTCAAAAGTGCTGCCAAAGCTGTCTGAACGGCCTCGGTGTGAGGCCCAGTTTGATCTCCAGTTTGGCGCAGAGAGCGTTGGCAGGCAGGCGGCACAGGCTGAAAATATAAAACAAAATCCGGAGTTCAGTCGGCTGGACTCTTCCGGAGCAGTCTCCAGCGGCATTTCGTCCCCAATATCGCGGAAGAATCCGGAAGATTGAGGCTCTAAAGACCCTTCGCCGGCTGCTGCAGCTGTATCGGCCGGAGACGCCGGGTTTGAGTGACCGTCATCGCTCGACATGGCACTCTGCCCGTCCGCGCTATTTGAGCCGCGCTACTTTGAGCTCTGCCGCATAAATTGTACGCGATACACAGTAGTATCTATTCTATCTGTGAGTCTGGCGCAGGTTAAGCTCTGCGGTCTCTGTGCATCGCCGCCCTACAACTGTATACATTAAAACAAATAAAAATCGTAAAAGAATACGGACAGGCAGGCGCTCTTGGTCGGGAACGTCATACTGCTCTCTTCTACTACTATTTAATATGGAGAATAGATTGGTTTGTAGCATTACATATGCTATAAAGGCAGCAATTAATCAAGCAATTCGTTGCCTTTGCACGGTAAAACCAAAATACTGTTGAATAAACGGCAAACATAATAACTATTTCATAGATTAATTATTTCATAGATTAATTATTTCATAAATTAATTATTTCATACATTAATTATTCTTTCATAAATCGTTAAATCATCCAGCTTTAAAAATGTCACACCGCCGAATCCATTACGTTTGTATTGTGAAAATTCGCTCGTCCAAGTAATCACAGTTTACTTGTTTATTTTAAACCCCGATTCTATTGTGATTCACAAGTCTTCCCCGGACCGAATACGTGATTCACACACATCCTGCCCCGAAAGCCTAATCTCACACGGATGGGGAAGCCTATAAAGGAAGCCTGGCGCGCAAGCGATTGCCATCAGACAAACAACCTATTGGAAAATGACTAGCTACGCTTTCAAAGATCTCAATGGCAAAGTTGCCCTTATTACTGGCGGAGCCAAGAATCTGGGCGCATTAGTGGCAAAGGACTTGGCTGCCCTTGGGGCGGACATTTACATCCACTATCATGATGAGCATTCGGCACAAGCGGCCCAATCTGTTCTCAGTGAACTGAAGGCCCTTGGTCGTCGTACTGCTTCAGGAACCGGCAACTTGGCCGATCCTAAAGTGGCAGAGGACCTGTTCACCGACTGCAAATCGAAACTGGGCCGTGTCGATATCGCCGTGAACACAGTCGGCAAAGTTTTGAAGAAGCCGCTTGTTGATATCACGCCTGAGGAATACAAGGCGATGTTTGATGCCAATTCTGCTTCTGCTTTCTTCTTCACTCAGAGTGCAGGAAGGCATTTGGAGAAGGGTGGCAAAGTGGTAACGCTTGTCACTTCCTTGTTGGCTGCTTTCTGCGGAGATTATTCCATCTACCAGGGCTCAAAGGCACCAGTCGACTACTATACCCGCGCAGCAGCCAAGGAGTTTGCATCTCGCGGCATTTCTGTCAACAATGTTGCCCCTGGACCAATGGACACTCCGTTCTTTTACGGACAGGAAACGCCAGAGTCGGTTGCGTTCTTGAAGAGTGTCAGCATTAACGGCGAGCTTACAAAGATCGAGGACATTGCGCCAATCGTCCGCTTCCTTGTAACCGAGGGCTGGTGGATTACGGGCCAGACCATCTTTGCCAACGGCGGCATGTCGACGCGTTAAGAATGGTACTGGTATGACTATTGCTCTCGACTACTTGAGCTCAGCCCGCCGGTTGCTTTTTCGTGAATAGCTTGGTATTTGGTGCGTTTAGACATGAAATCAATGTGATGTTTAGTGACAAGAGAGCCTTGTGGATTGCAGAGCGTAGGTATAGCGAGGTAGGTATAGCGAGGTAGGTATAGTGAGTGAGGTATAGTGAGCGTAGGGTAAAGTATTACCAGAGCATACAAGAATTAGAAGAGAGCCTATAGAAAAGCGATCCCTCGACAATTCCAAAATGGCGTCTTGTATCCTTATAGGCACAACAACCTCGGCCCAGAGTGGCAGTAATCCAAAGTATCTGCTGCACGTCAAATTGCGCCATGTTTGCCTGCCGAACTCTCGACCGTTGGACAGATTCCTGTTTCGGCAATAGGGCAAAGACCCTGTTGCGGCCTTGTCAAGCGTGGGCGCGATTATCTGACACATTGGGTGTTTGACGGCAGTGACAGGAAATTTATGTAAAAAATACACGAAAATCTACAAAAATATACAAAAACACACAAAAATACACAAAAATATACAAAAATATACAAAAATCAGTGGGTACAGTGGCCTGAGCCCTATAGCCTTCCCCATGGCGCTGTGCCGAGTATTGCATTATGCGACGCGCAAACTGCCGCCTGGGCTGTTGCAAGTTAGCAGCAACTCGTGCAGCTGGCTGTGTGTACATATGATAAGCTGCATGGGATACAGTGCTTGGAGGTGGACGAAATAGGAAGGTAAGAGATGGACAAAGGAGTTTGGCAGAACAGGGCCGCAGGCAGGGAACCAATTTAATTAATTAAATCTGGCCGAACGGACAAACCCGGACGTGATTCGAAGGCGCGCAAGGAATAGAGCGGGAAATACTAAGGCAGCGACTTTGTTCGGCAAGGAATCACGAGCGATCTTGGATAAAAAAGTAATGAAAATCATAGAAAAAAATCATAGAAGAAAATCATAGAAGAAAATCATAGAAAATATACATCAGAACGAATAAGCACTACCAAGGGCGCAGTACAGTCAGCGTAAAAGAGCAAAGCACGATTACGAGGCAAGATAGGCGAAGCCGTTAGCGCTAGAGTGCGCTTGGACCGGTGCAGCGATGGTATCTGGAACAAGTGTGGCAGTAGGGCAAAATTGGGAAGCGGGTTGCAGGGTTACGAAGGGTGAGACAAGGACTACCCTTTTTGGTTGGCATTAGCAAAGCTTTTGAGTAAGATAATCGTGATAAAGGTAGTCATACAAGGCAGCCGTATATAGCCAAGGGGGCTGCATTGATACTGCATAATTTCTGTACGAGCACCTGCTCTCTAGTTCTCCTTCGCCTTCTTTCTCCTTGTATTCTCTTTATCCTTGGCTCGTTGACTCCCTTCGTGCTCCCTTTCCCGTTTCATTTCGCCTGCTTGCCACTGCACGAAATAATGGTTACAGGCAATTGCATTAGCATGTACCCACCCACCCAGCCTTTGCTCTTTGTCTTGCCTTGTGTAGTCGTAAACATGCATGCGCGTATATATATACACGCATGCTGGTCTCTTTCTCCAGACTCGAGCATTGGGTTCACGTGTCGCATTGCACCATTGCTCTTTGCATCGCCATTGACGCATCGTGGAGACGTGCCTCAAACTTTTTGCGATTGAATAACTTTTTGATTTAACTTTTTGATTTAACTTTTTGATTCAACTTTTTGAGTTGATTCGACTTTTTGAGTTGATTCGACTCTTTGAATTGATTCAACTCTTTGAATTGATTAACTTTTTGAATTGATTCAACCTTTTTCATTGATTCAACCTTTTTCATTGATTCGACTTTTTGAGTTGATTCGACTCTTTGAATTGATTCAACTCTTTGAATTGATTCAACTCTTTGAATTGATTAAGTTTTTGAATTGATTCAACCTTTTTCATTGATTCGACTCTTTGAATTGATTCGACTCTTTGAATTGATTCGACTCTTTGAATTGATTCAACTCTTTGAATTGATTCAACTCTTTGAATTGATTCAACTCTTTGAATTGACTAAATATTTTCGAATTGACTCAACCTTTGCAATTGCCTTCTCAGCATGAGCGGTTTCGCCAACTGCTCGACTCGGATGGCCATTGCTCAGCACAATGCGTCTCCACTAGACTTTGCCTCTCTCAGTGAACAGCCAGTGACTCCGCCGCTGTCCTGCGCGAGCGACGAAAGCCCGCCACGGACGCCCAAGCTCCGTTCAGTGGCAATGGAGCGCAGTTCGAGCACCGAGTCTCGGCCGTTTGTGTACGACGGCACAGCGGGCGAGTCGGACACGGAGACCCAGTGCAGCCTCGACTACTCGCCGATAAAAACGGTCTTCAAGTCTTGTAGGCAAACCCCACAGGCCTGCACTCCTTTTGGCCCAGAGTACTCTGCTCTTGGAGACAGGGACATGGACATAGACAGAGACAGAGACAGAGACTATCTGTCCCCAGTGTCACCTGCCACACCAGCAGTTTCGGCCACAGGAGCAGCAGTCTCCCTCTGCCAAGGCCGCCAAGTTGTGTGTGAGAGGACGCCTCCGCCTACAGAGCCACTGCCGCAGGGGCTGCGGCAGTGGCTATTGTCTAAACGAGCTCCGGCCATGTTTAGTGCCGGAGGAGGAGCGTGTGACATTGAAAACTCTGTCGTTTTCACACTGGCGTCTCTGGCACAGGGCGTGAGAGCGCAGCAGACATGCTCTTCTCCTCCACCAGCTCCACGTGACTATTTTATAAAGTACCCTTTGCTGCTCAAGACGGCTATCCGCCAGACGCGTAAAGCGAACGCGCCGAGTGACGCGTCACGCGTCACTCGTGATATCCTCGTCGGCAGCAGAAAGCTGCAAAGAGCAACGCGTGAGGCAGTCGCGTCTCCTCCTGCACGTGCTCCAGAGCGACGCGGCCTTCTCCCGGCTCGGTCATTGCACTCGGGCCGCCGCTGCCTTTCGTGCAAGACGACACGCTCACCTTGCTGGCGGCCAGCGTGGGCTGAGGCTCCTTTGCACGCTCAGCTGTGCAATTCTTGTGGGCTGAGGTGGCGCAAGACTCGCACTCGCTGTACTGCCACACTTTGCTCCTACGTGCCTCTAAGGACACGCTGCTACAACGCGTCTCTCCCGACTGGGGACGACGGTGCTTGTGCACTTTGCTGTGGGAGAGTACGCACTTTTTGCTGAGCCGAAGCACATTTGTTGAGCTGGTGCACTTTTGTTGAGCTGGCTGATGGGTTTGAGAGCATTGGAGATGAGTCAAGGTCGGGTCTCTTGTTTGCATCTATTGTGTCTATTCTGTGGGTATTGAGCGAGCGTTTAAGCTTTGGAGCGTTTGAGCTTTGAGCATTGAAGCGCTTGAGCTTTGGAGCGTTTGAGCTTTGAGCTTTGAAGCGCTTGAGCTTTGAAGCGTTTGAGCTTTGGAGAGTTTGAGCTTTGGAGAGTTTGAGCTTTGGAGCGTTTGTAACTGTAGTGTACGTGCGCCGTTTCTTACTAGTTTATGCTTGCACTTGCCGGCCAAGTGTGCTAAACTACGTGTGGAGGGAAAGACTGTAGGTCTATGAAAGAATGTAGGTCTATGAAAGAATGTAGGGCTATGAAAGAATGTAGGTCTATGAAAGGATGTAGGGCTATGGATGCGTCTGATGATTGTGTTTTATTATACTCATGAATGAATGATTGGGTTGGAATGGCCACTGTGCTTGTCTTTTACGATTTGCTCTTGTGCTGTTGTTCCCTGTACAGATCTGTGCGTTCTCTCGGCAATTGGTCGATGGTTCGGCACAAAGCATTAAAGCTGCTTATACAGTCGTTTGCTTTTATTTTATTTATTTTGTTTTCCATTGCCAGCATTTTGGAAGCATGCTTTACACCGGTGCCTGTTTTCCCTATTTCTCTGTTTGCCTATCCTTTGCATTTTGACGATAAAGCATAATGTGCATTAGAATTCAAGCTCAAGGTCAAGCGATGCTTGTACCCTTGCAAGTTCATAGCACGTAATTTATATTACAAATATATGTGCAGCGCCTGCCTTTTAGCATGAGTTTCCAGTTTTCGTGTAGAGCCCGGTTTTCCGACAGACTTTAGTCCAAAGCTCGGCAAACTAATCCGAGGCGGAATCCTGGACCGGCTCTAATTCCTTGGGCCGGAAGAGCTGTATCGCAATGATGATGATGAATAGGAGACTAATGAAAACAGCGAATAGCAGGTACACCATAAACCGGCTTTTCTGCTCGAGCGATTGCAGCCGCTTCTGCCGCGAAAGTTCTTTGAGAGGATCAACTCGGCGCCGCGGATCGCGCGTGTCAATCATCGGCGTATCTGAATCCGAATCTGACGCGTCCAGCATTATGGCTGGTGATTCTGTCCGCCGTCGGATTGCCATTGGCTGACGACTTAAAAGTGGGAATGGCAGCGTTCGTTTTTTAATAATAAAATATTGTATAAAATATCATGTTTGATATTAATTATATTAAAGACAAAGCGAAATAATATCCTACTCGAAATCTACACGTTTATCGGTATTTATCGCGGTACATTATTTAGTTTATTATCGCAATAACAAAGATACGAACTAAACACATTCTATACTATAATATATTCCATACTGTAATATATACCAACTGTAATAAATCCATAGTGTAATAAATCCATAGTGTAATAAATCCATAGTGTAATCAATCCATAGTGTAATCCATAGTGTAATAAATCCATACTATATTACTGTATCAGATTCCACTAATTATCGGACCCTATCAGACGCCTTTTATTTTCATTACAGTCTCACAGATCTGCAATCGAACCATGTCTCGCGTGGGCAGCCGCCTTTGGTCGGCGGCAGCGCGGCCTTTACGATCGGAAGGGAATTTTTCGCGGCTTTGCAAGGACGCTCGGCGGTACCAATCGTCACAGGCACGAGTGGCTAAACCTCGACACTTTATGACAATCGGCGATCTGTCGACGGAGGAGCTGCGGTACCTGGTAGAGCGCTCGCTCGCTATAAAGTACGCAGCGAAGCATAGCAGCAGTAGCCATGTAGCGGGTTCGGATCCAGGCAGTTCCGCTTCCTCGTCTGCCGCACAGAGCACTGGCGCTCCCGCTTCAATCCAGCAGGTTCTTGACAAATGGCCACTGACTGGGAAAACACTGGCAATGCTGTTCACGAAACGGTCAACGCGCACACGAGTCAGTACAGAGGCGGCCGCCGCTCACCTTGGAGCAAACTCGATGTTTCTGGGCAAAGACGATATTCAATTGGGGGTAAGTTTTTTGTTTTGTATTGGCCTCTTTTTGTATATGGTGCGCACGAGTACGAGTCAGGCTGTTGCTCTCTATCCATTACTGTTTTCTACTTTATATATATATACACAAGTCAGTAGTCTTGCCACCTAACTCTTTGCCGCGTGGCCGATTGTGATTGTTGCCGTGTTTGCGTCTCACAGTACTTGCTAACTTGGTTGCAGGTGAATGAAACTTTGTACGACACGGCACGCGTTATTGGCTCAATGGTGGCGGGTATTGTGGCTCGTGTCGATGGACACCAGGACATCGTGGACTTGTCGGCACCTTCTGCAGTCCCTGTGATTAATGCACTTTCAGATTTATACCATCCACTGCAGGCACTGGCAGATATCGCCACGATTTCCGAGGTTTTCAACGGTAAACTGGCCGGCCTGCGTTTAGCTTGGATTGGGGACGCTAATAACGTACTGCATGATCTTATGATTGCTTGCGCAAAACTGGGTATTAGCGTGCGTATAGCTACTCCACCAATGTATCCCGTCAATGAAAAGGTGCTTGAAGATGCGCGTTCATGTGCTGCTAGCACAAATGCCGCCCCGACTTCTGTGGAAGTCATGCAAGATCCCCACAAGGCAGCCGCTGGTGCTCACATTATTGTGACGGACACCTGGATTTCAATGGGCCACGAGTCGGAGAAGCGACAGCGTCTCAAGAATTTTGAAGGGTTCCAAGTAAACCGGAGTCTTATCGAGGCCGCAAAGCCCGATCCTAGTTGGATCTTTATGCATTGTAAGGGTTTTATTTTAGTTCAATTTTTTTCGTTCATGAATATGGTCTAATGTGAACAGGCCTGCCACGCAAGGCAGAGGAAGTATCTGACGAGATCTTTTACTCGGAGAAAAGCCATGTGTTTGACGAGGCTGAGAACCGGAAATGGACAATGATTGCGGCTATTGAAGCATTTGTCGCTAAAGGCGGCAGAATTTGAATTTAGCCCTGTATACTAAACATCCTTATTGCATATTTCCAGCGCTGCCATCTACTATGTCTATGCGTAATACATGTAATTATATCATTTAGTTTTGTATTTCATTTATTTTGTATTTCATTTATTTTGTATTTCATTTATTTTGTATTTCATTTATTTTGTATTTCATTTATATTGTATTTAATTGTTTTGTATGATTTAAATGTATATTGTAAGAATACCATAACGTTACTTGGCACAAGTACAAGCCTCAACACAACATCGACTGGGGTCGTTATTGCCGTTTATCGCCGGTGTCGCTACGGCAATTTCGGTTTGGGTATAGGCGATACTCTTAATTGATCCATGAATCGTTCCATTTCCATCTCCACACTGTCAATTTCTCCTCCACACTTAAATTAAATCATATATTACTAACAAGTTCGGCAAATACAAACGAATAAATAGAGCAGAGTTTGCAGCGGCAATAGTAGCGTTCAGTCATCAATAAAATTCTGCAATAATGGCAATTGGTGTGGGTATTCTTGGCGTCGGCATGAGCGCCTTTGTCTTTCATGTCCCCTTTATCCTTTCGCAGCCAGACAAATTTAAGCTCAATGCCTTCTTTGAACGTCCTCACGGGGAATCAAAGGCCCGTGCTAAATTGCCGACCGATGTTGCAAAGTCAGTGGCTGTCTACAGCACATTGGACGAGCTTTTAGGCGACAAATCTGTCGATTTGGTTGTTGTCTCTACTCCGCCCGCTCTGCACTTTGAGCAAACACGTGCAGCTTTGAATGCGGGTAAACACGTGATTGTGGAAAAGCCTTTTACTGCCACTACGGCAGAGGCAGATGAGCTTATGGCTCTTGCTGCCGCCAATAATCTCATTATTGCAGTCTACCAAAACAGAAGATTCGATTCGGATTTTGTTACGGTGGAAGCGCAAGTGAAGAATGGGAAACTCGGTGAACTCGTTGAATTCGAATCCCATTTTGATCGGCTCTCACTGGAGGCCCGTAACAATTGGAAGGAAGTAGTACAGCCTGGCAATGGAGCTATTTATGATTTGGGTACGCACTTGCTGCACCAAACATTAGTGCTGTTTGGCCGGCCGGAAACCGTGTCCGCTACAATGTACAATCAGCGTGGTATCGCGAGCCCCGAGGTGGAGGATTACTTTCTTGTAATCTTGCGTTACCCCAACTCTCCTTTGCAGGTTATCGTATCTGCCGGTGCGGTTAACTGGGGCCCAACAACGAGGTTTGTGGTGAAGGGCAAGAAGGGAAAATTGGTCAAAGGCGGAATAGACGTGCAGGAAGATCAATTGAAGGAGGGAATCTGGCCTGGTCATAAGGGCTACGGTATTGAACCAGACCAATTTGCAGCCAATGTATACTCTGCCAGTGGAGCCGAGACTTTGAAGTCTCTGCCGGGTGATTATACGGCTTTCTACAATGAAGTAGCCAATGCAGTCGCCAAGAAGGATGTCAAACAGCTTTCCACTCCGCCTGAATTGGCTCGCGATGTTATTCGTCTCGTTGAACTGGCAAAAGAGTCCAGCAAGCAAGGCAGAGTTGTGAAATTCGAGGGATAAGTAGATTTGTGCAATGTTACGCACTAATTGGTTGGCCTTTTCCTCTTCAAGTAATAGTTTTTTCTTTCCCTTTTTCTTTTTATACGTTGTCTCTGCTGTATCCCTCGTAATTTACCACACTTCATTTTGCGATTGTCTACAGTCTCCTTGCTCAATTATTCCGTACGACAGTCAAGGGCGCGGGGCTTTAGCATGGGAGAATTTCAAAATCGGTTTTCTTATTGCGACCAGATTTGCGGCACGTTTGTCGCAGATTGATTTTGTATTGTGTTTCCGTGCAAACCTTAGCTATGGGATTGCAGTTGTGTTCGTGATAAAAATTGCGTGTCCTCCCGTCTTTGCGTGAAGAAAGTCTTTATTATATGTTATTTTTTCTTAGTTTGCTTTGTGCGCGCTATATGCCTATTCGCTTGAGAGCTTGTGTTCCTTGTCTGAAAAGAGCTGGGAAAAAAGATCAAATACGTAAAGAAAATTGCACGGAAAAAAAATTTGGGTTTTGAACTCAAATTTTCTGATTGGGTAATATTTAGAAAAATAATTTTGATTGATGTATTTTATTAATGTGCGAAGAAATACGGTGCTGTTTTCAAATGCTCATTTTGAGATATATAGTGGGGAATACTGTAATTGTAATTGTGGCTTTACACTATAGCCTTTGGTAAGCACTGCTAGTTTATGGTATTTGTGATGAATAAGGAGGCCTCGAAATGTGTAATTATAAATTGCCTTGAACTTTTGCCCCTCTGCCTTACTGTTAATATTTGAATTTATTATTCAACCTCGCATTTAATTGTAAATAGCGAGCAGTTACTCAAACCCTAAAGACAAGAAGAACCATCCATTATTAACAATGCAGGATCAAGCCAGATGGCACGACAATTGTAATAGAAAAATTATATAATTGCCTGCCATAAATATGCGTTAAAAAAATCTGCCACATCTACAATTAAGGCTTTCAAGTCTGTGTATTGAGTATACAGCACAATAAACTTGTGCCTCAGTATAAGTGCTCCTTAATTGCAGGCGTGTAACATTATATTAACCCTCTTCTATTTACTATGCATTCTGACAGAATCTTACAATGAAATAGCGTGTTACTTTTAATGCGTATTAATTAGTGTGTTGAACTGGGTAATAATAAAATCGACAAGAGCGCGTCCCGACTCGTTTTAGCGTAAGCCCTTCAAAATACGATCTGAAAGGTGCGGATCCGTAACTACCGAGCCTCTTTGCTGATCATAATGTTTTGCACTTTATAATTTGATATTCTGAATTTTCCTTGTCTTATCAGAACTGACTCCATGGGCGCCATTGTTTCTTGTGTACACTAATCTTTCTGTTCATTTTGCCTACTGCGGGTCTGATCGCGCTAGAGTTTGATCTCTTTTCTTTGTTGCATTTTTTGGGGAAATTTTAAGATGCTTTTAGATCTGATTGCTAACTGTCTGCCTCAGCTTTGTAAGTCAAGGTGTATGGTTGCGCCATATTAGCCACATTCGTGCAAGTCGCGACTTGCAAGAACGCGGCTGTATCAACGATCCCTCCTGCCTGCCGTCTTGACTAGTGCTTGTCCCTTGTTTACAAAATTCCAGTTGCTTCTTTAGCTTACTTTTGTTGTTGCCATCTTTCTTTTCTCAATTGATCTGCCTGTTCGCCCTTGATCAACTTGTTTGCTTGGCAACTCTTGATCACTCTTTCGAATCTGACTGCAATGGCCAGTATAAGACCTGTTGATACAGAGTCTGGTGTTGAAAAGGGTCCATCGGCACCAGATGCTACTCAGGAACAGAGCAGTGCTGCGCTTACAAAGGAGCGCGACAGTTTATTACAGCAAAATGCTCAACTATGGCGACTAGTGGATAAGCAGCGCGACACGTAAGTCTACAATTCATTCTACAAATTTCATTCTAATAATTTTAATCTACAAATATGAATCGCCGTTTTGCATTGGCTAATAATCGTTTAGAATACTAAACCTGCAAGAGCAGCTGATTCAAGTGGCAAGCGATCGAGATACCTTTCAAAAATCGTGTCAGGAACTCGTTAAAAAGGCGGCCGCTCTAACAGCTACTGCGGAAGCGCATGCTTCTATTACCGATAAGGCCGGAGAAATTCAGCCCAAAACCCCTACAAGCTCATTGCACCCATTTGTTGGTGGAAGTGGGGGTGGGGGCCCTAGTGGAGGTTCAAGTGGGGGTCCAGTTACTCCTCATAGTGGAAATAAATTCGAAGAAATGCTACGCAACTCACAGGGTACGCGTTCCTCCCGGCGGACGACGGACGGACGAGTACGTAGGCCGCCGGCTCTTGATTTTAGTTCAGTGAAGAGCAGCAAACAACAGCAAACAGCAGCAAAACAACAGCAGCAGCACCAACAGCAGTCTGAACAGAATGGCAAAGCACCTTCTTCATCAGAAAAATTTTATTTCAGTGGAGAACCCTTAACTACACCTATTTCACGTGTTAAATCTCCTCGTCGAGATCAATTGCATGCTTCGCCCTCAGCCGTAAACTTTTCTTCTCGTCGAGGCAATACGGCAGTTCCAGGTTCAGCGCCGGCTGCTATTGCTGGTAGAAGGCAATTGCTCTCTTCTGCCACTGGAAATGCCCCAAATTTGACTCTGGCTTCAGCGGAAAAGCTTGGTCTCGTGACCAATGCAAGTGGATCAGACCGGCCCTTAGATTTAGACGATTTGCAGCTGGCTTTAGATGCTACTGACTCGGCTCTAGCTCAACGAAGGTCACTGAGCAATAACAATAATAACGGGTTTAATCACAACAGCAGCATCGATAAAGACGACGCGGACGGTTCAGTCAAAATTATCAACAAAAAGGATACTATTGATGAAAGTGCAACTCGAAAACCAGGACTCCCTTCGCGAAGACGAGGAAATACGGATAATTCGGCGGCAATAACAGCAGCAGCAGCAGCAGCGACGATGGGAAATACGTTTACAGCATCACCAAATCTTCGGCAGTTGCGATTACAGCCTCAATCGACCGGCAGCTCAGCCAATCAGCTTACAGACTGGGAGGAAAGTGGACTACGCAGTCAATTGACAACTGCACAAGAAAGAGATGGTCAAGAAAGAGATGCACAGTCATCGCCAAACCATCAGCGTCGACGGTCGAAAAGTCTTGATGATCTGAGAGTCTTGAATGTTTTTCAAAAAGATGGTGCAAAGACGGTAGCAAAAGACTCTTTTAACTTGGCCAATGCTAGTGTGCAAGACCAAGGGTCATCGATTCTTAGTGGCCATTCCAGGTTCTCTAATATTGATCAGTATGGAGGAGAGGAGGATGATGCCGATGAAGTAGAGCCCGATGAAGCCATTGAAGACGATAACGATAGTGTATACTCGGCCGATTACGGAACGGAGCCCGAGCCAGCCATGATTGGGCTCGGAGTCGTTGACGTCATGTCTCCACCGGCCTCTGCAGGCCTTTACGTGACTACAAATCCCTATCAAGAGTTTTTTGAGACGAGCAAACGTGCAGAATCCCCTGGGTCAACTCTGTCAGCGCATTTGCTGCCATTAATCGATGCTAAAGTGACCCGCTCTCGATTTCGGCCACTAACAAAGACCAAATGTGATGCCAGTTTTATTATCACTATTTACAGACGCGTAATGGACCACGCGCAATCACTGGAAAAGCTATGGTCAGTGGACAAGAGCTTGAGTATGATGGTTGAGTTCAATACACGGCTAGTGCCCTTGATGGGCCCAACGGGCTCCTATTTGTCTGCCTTCCCTGACAGAGCACTGCTAACGTCAAATGTACCGAGTAAAATTGATCAGCGCAATTCCGTGCTGGAAGCTTACTTGCAAAGTGTCCTTGTTGCTCCGCTGGACGAGGCCCCCTTACATTTTGTCTGTTCTTTCCTTAGTTCCGACGTGGTTCCCAACGATATTGAAGCGCGAACAAGGCAGTTTGAGGAGGCAAATGGGATTGCAAAGCAAGGGTACCTGCTACGAAGAGGAAAAAACTTTGGAGGATGGAAGCCAAGGTACTTTGTTCTCGATGGCCCAGTCTTGCACTTTTACGAGGGACCTGGAGGAGCTCAGATTGGCCAGATTCGGCTACAGCAGGCTAAATTGCATAAACAGCAATCGCAGCCTTCTGAGAGAGAAAAGCCGAGGGCAGGTGAGAATTCTGCGTCGGAAACAGAATTCCGGCACGGACTGCTGATTGCTGAGAGGCGGGGCGATCCAAGAAAGAGTGCTCTCCCGAGTTCAGGTGTGGGTTTGAGCAGCAGTTCAAGCAGCAACGATGTAGGCACGCATACTGGCAATAATAGCATTAGTAGTAGTAATAATAGCCATAACCCTGCAAATGTGAACAGACACATCTTTTGTGCGCAGGACGATGCAGAGCGTGATGAGTGGTACAATGCGATTTTGCCTTTTACTCACGCCGAAACTGACGAGAAACCTTTACGTGAATCTCAGCCGCCTGTACGGAGGGACAAGAGGCTGAAGGAGATCTTTTCACGTGGGGAAAAAGCGGTCAGTAATGACGCTGATGCAGGCAGGGACTCTTCGCCTGAGCCTTTACAGGCAATCCCTTATTCTGAAACTGCTCCCGCTCAGCCTGCGCCTGCGGCAGACACCGGGTCGCTTAATGAACGGTCGCCAAGGCTATCGGAAATTTCCGGGCCTATCGAAAGTGTGCCTATTCAAAACAGTCAAGCCTGGCAGCAAATGGAGCGGGAGACAGAGAGCAGGCATCTGCCTGCTGCAGCTTCTCTGCAATCCTCAGCGGAAGCGAAACCGGCGGCTCCGAAACGTAAAGGGTTTTGGAATTTTAGAAGCAGCAACAATAATAATGCAAACAGCAACAACAGCTCAACAAATAATAAACTAAAAACCGACGAGCTGCTAGCAAGTATTGCGAACGGCACTGCTTTGCCGCCCCTTTCGCCTTTGGAGAACGAGGCTGGAGCTGTTCGATCAACTACAATCTTTGGTGCGACTCTAAAGGACGCTCTTAATTTTGTTGATCCTCCATCACGAGTGCCTAGCGTTGTATCGCGGTGCATTGCCTTTCTTGATGCGCGTGGAGCTGTGCGAGAAGAGGGAATTTACCGGCTCAGCGGCTCCAATTCAGCCATTAGGTCTCTTAAAGAGGCATTTAATATGGGTAAGTTTGTAGGATTTATTTTGGATTAAGAGTATATGGCCGTTGGAATCGTTTGGCAATTTCAAAGTCTCTCTAGCCGCCTCTATACTCCAATTCGTCTATTTTGTTTTCGCTTTTTGTAGCGTCTTTTACATCCATCCTCTCCCGTACCCATTCTCCTTCTACTTCATCTACTTCATTGTTTGTATAGCACAATTATTTAATGTATAATTTACTAACCCCCAGACGGCGACTTTGATATTTTAACGGCTGAACGTGCATATGATGTACATGCGGTAGCCGGGCTTCTCAAGCTTTATCTCCGTGAAATGTCCACGTTTTTATTGACGCGAGAGCTTTATCCGTATTTCCTGGAAACCACCGAAGTTGAGGACGAATCTGTGCAGGCACGGCGTATGCGTCCATTGGTTGAATCTCTGCCAAAAGAGAATTATGACCTACTCAAAACTATTATTTCTCATTTATGCACGATTGTGGACAATTCTGCGCAAAACAAAATGAATGCTCGCAACGGTACGTCAGATACAATTTATTGATTTATTTATTGATTGATTGATTGTTTGTTTGAACTTTGAACTAATTCTCAGTCGGTATTGTCTTTTCTCCTACGCTGAATATTCCTGCTGCGGTGTTCAATATTCTGATTGGCAATTTCAGTTACATATTCACATCAGGCGATAGGTTAGATAACGTAGAGCCTATGAGCTCAGAACGGAATATCACAGTTGTCGATCCACCACCATATATTGATTATGAACCGCCTTCAATAACATTAGTCGGCCACAATGAAAAGGAATTATAGTGGCGAAGAAAAGCAGAGAATTTGTCTTAGCTACGGATCCGCAGGTTTGAATATTATGATTAATCTACCCAAAATATATTCAGATCTACCTTTCAACACAAGAGACTAGAGTTAGTTTTCAGAAAGAAAACTTGTCCTGTTTGGCTCTGTCGTCGGTCCACTAAATTCTTTTATGTTTATTTTCATTATATTTAATTCGCATAAATTAATTTATCTTTGTCTGCTGGCAGGTTCCGCAGACGCGCATGATATTGGTGTCCAGCTGTGTTTTCTCAGATTTGCGCGAGTGTGCAAAACAAGTATTAGGTGGAAGGACATGCTCATTATTCATGACTGTGTGCATATTAATAAAAAAGATATTCTACGATTTAGCAATCAAAGATGTAAACAATACTGCTAGCTAATTGAGCTCGAGACTGTTATCGGAACAAAAAGAAACAAACATTTGCCTTGTAATTTTCAAACTTTTAGAAAGACGAGCAAAATGGGAAAAGCCGCCGATTTGTATTCATCAGTGAGATGCCCACAATCCATTCGGGTGTTGCAAGTTTGATAGAGTTCAAGACAGAATTTTTGATATACAGCCATTCAAAATAAATAGCCATTGCGCTTTAAAACTTTGTTTATTGATCTACGTAGGATAAGAGATGGGCCAATTAAACAACTAAATGTATTAAATATGAATAAAATCAAACGAGTCAAACAAAGGCGATACAACCGAATCAATAGCGCAAGACACTACACCCAATGCAACACAAACCCCTATACATTTGGTATCAAAATCGCAGACTTATAAGGTAATGTCTAGCTTTATGTCGTCCACATAAACACCATTCGTCGACGTCTGTTTGGGCGATTTTGGTGCAAAAGGCCGTCTTTGAAGCGTCGCGGCATTGTGCGAAGAAGGCTTATGAACCCCTGGTTTCTGTTGAAAAGAACCCACATTCTGGTTTTGCTTCAATAACGAGCTCTGTGTCGGACGGCTTAAGCGGTCTACTAGTGCAGAACTGCGACTTGCAGGTTTCTCTGTACGCTTTACAGATTTGCTTTCTGTTTTCGCTAACGACTTTGGTGGAGAATTGTCTTGAAACGGAACAAAAGAGTGAGTAAGCTCGTGCTCGGTCTGCTCTTGCCGGGCGAGGTATAGCCGGCTCTGTTCTTCAATAATGCAATGTGCTTGCTCTACAGCGCCCATGTCGGGAGGCGCGTTTGCATCTGCAATTAATGGATTAAACAGCTGTTCAGTGCCGTCTTCATCCTCGGCCAATGCTGCGTCATAGTTAGAATCGATATGAGATTAAATATATTAAACTCAAGCCGTCGTAGAAAAATAATGTAAAATATAAAACGAGGAAAGGGGGCCCATATCAACTCTAGTGCTATCATAATGTGGCACATAAAAGCACGAGTTTAAACTTACGCTCATCGCGCGGAGCCATGTACTCGATATCTGAGTCATAGTTGATTGCGTCCACTTGCGCACTCTCCGCTTCCAAGCTTTTATGTTGACTGTGCCGCAGTCTCTGTGAGCGTCCGGACGTTTTACCGCCACTCCAAGTCTTTTGGTCGGAAGATTGAGAATCGTCTGGTATGAGTAATCGGTCAATTTCAAAAACGCATTATGATCCGGAGAAGAAATGATCAGGGAATTGGCGAATAAACTTACTGAGCGGAGTTGTGTACTTGAAAGCTCCAATATTCGCTGATTTTGCTGTTAACGGTGCCTTTCGAGAAGCGTGTTGGGCAAAAGGCGTTTTAGGCGCAGTATCAGCCGCTCCCCGGCTGACGGTACTTTGAGCAGGTTTGCCAAAAGGCGTGCGAGCCGTGACGGCGTTCTCCTTATCCGTAAACCTCAACATTCTGGCAATGATCCTGCCTCTGCTGCTGTTGTCGTCTCTTTTACCATTTCACTCTCAACACGATCACGTGATTAAAAAACCCTAATAACTCAGAAAACCCTGTCAAACACGTTAAACACGCATTTCATATATTCGGGGTGCGACAGGGCATACTCCAATCCGCCATACATAATAAATGGATGGATACAATAGAATTGCAGGCAAATAAATAATAATTAAATACTATATACATCATTTACCCATTAACCTTGAGACAAAGGTAGAGGGCAAACAGACACCTGTCAATTGGCATAAAGCGGACAAGGCCCAACTTTTTCATTTCTTCACTATTCGCAATGGACAAGCTCAAGGAGGTATGTGCATTTGATACTCAACAGCGTCTGCTCCCTGCTGCGTACTAACGGTATAGAAAATGGCAAATCTGCGTACGGAGGCGGACGAGGCCACCGCGCGGCACGAGGAGGCCCAGGCACGTGTCAAAGAACTTGAGCAGGAGCTTCTTGGGAAGGAGCATGAAGTAACGTCTCTGCAGCACAAGGTATCGAATCTTGAAGGTGAGGTAGAGAACCTTGAGGGTCAAGTGAAGCAGCTCAAGCACGACTTGGAAGAGAGTCGTGGTGGAGCAGACGGACAGGAGGCACTTCAGCGCCGTGTACAGCAGCTCGAGGATGAAGTTGAAACCTATGACAAGAACCTGCGCGAGACCACTGACAAGTAAGAAGCAATATTTGTTTTATTCGTTTCTTTTTTGCTTTTTTATTTTATTTTTTTTCGTTTATTTTGTTTGTCTGTTTGTTTCACCGTTTCTAATTTATACAGACTTCGTGAGGTCGACGTCAAGGCTGAACATTCGGAGCGAAAAGTGTCCAGCTTGGAACAGGAGCGCGAGTCGCTCGAGACAAAGTATGAAGAGCTGCAAGAGAAGTACCGTAAAGCTGCCTCTGAATTGGAGGACCTGCAAAAGGCACTCGAGGATGTTTAAATTCGAGATTTCTTTATTATGCATGCGCGGACGACTGCTGAGCATTGCTACAGCAGTGCCAGATACAAAGCTAATGCCGGTAGTCAATTTAAACTTTGTTTGAGAGGTTTGTGGCCAAAAGAAGATTGAGTAGATCCTAGACCCGTAAACAGTTAGGAGAGGTATACAGTATAGCAAGCTGAGCGGTGTTCCACTCACGCGTTCATTCAATGAAAATTCAACTTTAATTAATGTGAACGGACGGGTGGCAAAAAGTCTAATTACAGTATAGCATCGAATGAAATTAATTCAGTCTCCCGTTCATGTCTATCTTTGGTTTCGTGTTTATCGTTGATGTTGGCATTACGATTGTGAGACAGACCGCCAGTTATGAAAGCCGAGATTTTTGCTAGTCGCGCCTCCTAATAATAATAATAATAATAATAATAATAATAATAATAATAATAATAATAATAATAATAATAATAATAATAATAATAATAATAATAATAATAATAATAATAATAATAAAAAGCCTACTTTTTGCAACGTTTTATTGTGAAAATACATCGCTGCGAATTGCTCGTAAAATTACTTTTCGCCGCCTACCAACCCTCTGTCTACTTATATTTACGTGTTTACAATCTGATCAGTTTCGCGCGAGGCAAACTTGCTACGAACAAAAAGGAAAGCAAAAAGGAAAGCTAAAAAGAAAGCAAACAAAAGTGGCCTTTACTTTCGTGTTTTGCAGTCATTGCCTTTAGACTTGTGCCAGGTCTTGACTTTTCCACAATCACATATATATATATATATTTACATATATATATATATTTATTTATATTATCGAAATCGTCACGAATAGATCAGAGTTGAAACACCAGAATTCAACATCAGAATTGAATCCTTTACTATCTCGCCAAGCATCCTCGCCACCTATGAATGCTCTGCGATCTTTGTTCGCACGGGACCCGCACGGCAGCAACGGCAGTGGCAATGGCGGCGATTGCTTCGTCTCAGACAGCGAAATAGCACAAATTTGCTCAAACTACCGTTCACACAATCAGGCACATGTCGCATCAGCACTGGAGGCACTGCCGGCGAACAGCCAAGAGCAGAAATCTCTGTATGAGCAAATGCGGCAATTAGACCCGGCTCGTGTGGCTCAGTGCTTTTCTGCGGCTCAAGAGTACGCGGAGCAAGAAAAGTCTCAGCAAGTAGAAATCAGGTCTCTGCCCCCCGAGCGAACGCGGTCAGTGATAAGTAATGCACCGGATGTAATTGCGAAATGGCAGCGGCTCGGGCTGCGAGAAATAGCGTCGAGTCGAGTCGCGGCTATTGTAATGGCGGGCGGCCAAGGAACGAGGCTGGGTAGTGATTCGCCTAAAGGCTGCTACGATATTGATCTGCCTTCGCACAAGCCTCTATTTGAGCTGCAAGCTCAGCGACTTCTCCGCCTGGCTGCTCTAGCAGCCAACAGCAGCGGAAAAGAGCACTCAAAGGCAAAACCTGCCGTTCATATCCCGCTGTACGTAATGACATCAGACCGTACAAAGGAGGTTACTACACGCTTCTTTGAGCAACACGACTATTTCGGTCTGCCACGTGCAGATGTCGTTTTTTTTGAGCAAGGTGCCCTGCCCATTCTTGGGCTGCAGGGCCAATTTCTAATGGACAATGAGCATCAAATAGCCCTGGCCCCGAATGGAAACGGAGGCATCTACGAGGCATTAGTGACAGAGGGCATTCTGGCCGATATGCGCCGGCGTGGAATTGCCCACGTCCATACTTATTGCGTGGACAATGCGCTTGTTCGGCCGGCTGATCCGGTATTTGTAGGGATGGCGTGCCAAGAATCGTTGGACGTTGCCACTAAAGTAGTGCGGAAACGTGATGCTGCTGAGCTGGTGGGCCTTATTGTACAGCGAAATGGAGCTCCGGGAGTGGTAGAGTACTCGGAAATTGCGCCGGAAATGGCTCGGGAACAGGAGACGATCCATACTGCGGATGGGGACACGGAACAAGTGTTAAAGTATAGGGCGGCTAATATTGTTAATCACTATTACGCCTTTACGTTTTTGGATAATTTTGTTCCCTCTGCGGGCAAGCACAGTATCCCGTATCACATAGCCCGTAAGAGGCAAGCGTTTTACGATCCACTGCAGAAAGGTAAAGAGCCGTCAAATGAGGAAAGCAAAGGCCCTAACTGTATTAAATTGGAGATGTTTGTCTTTGATCTTTTCCCTTTTGTCGATGCAAACAAGTTTGCTAGCTTGGAAGTTTGCAGGGAAGATGAGTTTAGCCCGTTGAAAAATTCAGTTGAATCAAGCGATAAGGATAACGCTGTAACAGCAAGAAGGGACGTTATTGCTCAAGGTCGACGCTGGGTTGAAGCAGCTGGTGCCGTAGTTACTGGCGAGAGTGCTTCTGTTGACGATATGGCCGTGGAGGTTTCGCCTCTTGTTAGTTATGCTGGCGAAGGTCTTGAGTTTCTAAAGGGGCGTGAATTACGGGCGCCTGTCGTTGTAGACACAGCCAAGGAGAGCTGAAACCCAAAAACAGAAAAGAGAAAAAAAGGACTTGAGCAGCTGGAATAATTGTGGAAGTAGTCGCATTATATTGGTGAATGCGTGGGCACGTTTAGTGTGCTGGCATGTTGTTGAATAGTATTGCATTGGCATATAAATCGGGTTTAGCATGTTCTCGTAGACGTTATGCTTTTAATATTTAATTCATAAAGAGATTTTTACAGTTGTATGATATTTATGTGATTGGTAAAGAAGCTGCACTGGGCTGTCAACAGGCCCGGCACAAACCGCAATGGCACAATCATGACAGGGCACTGTTCAATATTGAATCGAGCAGAGCCAAGCTTATCGCATAAAAGTAAATCCAATAAATCCTATAATATACCCTTCGTACTCGGCACAGAACCATCTTGAGTGTGAGCAAGAGCCTGTTTTAGCGCCAGCGCCAGCGCCTTAAACGAGCTTTCTATCCGGTGATGATCATTATCGCCTCGTAAGCAATCAACGTGTATAGTGACACGAGCATTTGAAGCAAAGCTCTGGAAAAAATGCGGTATCATTTCACATGAAAGGGCGCCGACTGACTCGCGGCGGAGCCCAATATCACTAACAGCAAAAGGCCTTCCAGAAACGTCGACTACAGCACGAGACAGGGCTTCATCGAGAGGGGCATAAGCGTAACCAAAACGTCGAATTCCACGAAATCCATGTAAGGCTTCATACACGGCAGCTCCAAGTGCAAGAGCCGTATCTTCCACAGTGTGATGGTCATCTATTACCGTGTCCCCACGCGTAAATACTCGTAAACTCCAACCAGCGTGTTTTGCTAAAGCATGAAGCATCTAACGTCAGTTCTTGCTCAATTTTTTGGTAGTTGTATAATTCTTCTTCTTTTTCTTTACTAATTCCTGCTTCTCTTGCGACATACATGGTCGAGAAAGCCGATACCCGTATCGACTTGGATTGTCTGCTTTTCGCCAATCTCGTACGCATGGCGAGTAGATATTTCGTTGGCGAGATAGTCTGAGGCAGACGGCAGTGCGCCTCCGTCAATTGAGACTGCGACTGCCACAGACGTCTCTTTGGTTTTGCGTTCTACAAAGTAGGAGCGAGTTGCCATGACAAGTGCGCGCACTCTGATGTACAACTGCCGAATAATTTAGAATAAAATTTGAATTTAGACAAATCTTGTGTGGGTCCTACTTTTTGATAATTTTCATATATCGCTGACAGAACGGGCGATGTCCCCTTTCCACTATTATTTTTCTTCCACTAATCTTATTCCTAATACTACCAAACATATTATTGTTATTATTTTCTGTTATTTGTTGAGACCCGCCCGATTCATAGAGATGTTAATCCGTAGTATATAGAGGATTAACCCTATTCTTAAATACCTAAAAGAAGACCATTAATTTTAGTTGTTGGCCCTTATAATTTATTACGAAATCAATATAAACATTTCATACAGAAAGATATTCATAATTAACAGATCTAGTAATTCAAGGAGCATGTATTAAATATACACCAACATGTTCTATTGCTATTATTTTCTCGACATGTTTGTAAGAGATGAAACAACATTTCCAAGCAATGTTCTTTACCTTTATTTTTATTTTTATTTTTATTTATTTAATTATATTCATATTCATATTTATATTTATTTGTTTGTATTCCTTTATTAATCGAACGGTCGGTCCATACTCGATTTTTTATCTGCTGTCTATCATTTTAATTAGCAAACGAAATAAAACTTTGTGCAATTCTGAAGTGTGCAGCAATATGGCCGAGGCAGAAAGCAGTAGCAATCTCCATCTCGATCCCGTTACGGGCGAAATGGTTTCCAAGAGGTAGTAGCCTTGCTGGTCTATAAAAGCTAACTTTGGCAGCGAATTGAAGAAGCGACAAAAGCAGCGATACCGCGAGGAGCAAAAGGTTTGGCGCTCTAATGACGTTCGCATGTGCACTTTTACTAACAATGCTACAGGCCAAAAAGCCGGAGCAAGCCCCACCTGCTAAACCTGCCGAGTCTGAGGATTTGAAAACCAATATGGAGGATCTTAGCCCGAGAGTAAGTCCTTTTTACAAGTCTATATTATACCCTATCTGTTTCCCGTTTAATAAATATGTTTTTATTCTTCGAATGATGTATGCTCCCGGCTGTTTGTCTCGCAACATTATCGACAGAATTCTTTAATTTATCTCTTCTGCTCTAAATGCACTCTCTATACTCATGGTCGGCTGTTGCCTCATGATTGTAGCCTCTGTCCTAAACCTCTTTGCTTTTATGTTGCCTTGTCCATGGATCGTACCCATGTCTTTTTCAACGTGAATGCTAAACTGGTCAGCAATACTTTGAAATGCGTACACGCACAATCAACGAACTCCGACGTACCAAAAACCCTAACCCTTACCCTCACAAGTTTCATGTGACATACAGCCTGCCGCAGTTTATTCATGACTTTGACCATTTGCAGCGTGGGGAAACTCTACCCGGAACTGCTGTGGCAGTGGCCGGACGAGTCTCCTCCATTCGTACTTCAAGCAGTAAACTGAGATTCTACGAATTGCAGGCAGAAGGCCGACGTGTACAGGTTATGGCCCAGTACCAGCAAGCTACTCCCGGCGAAGACTTTGAGGCCATGCATAAACACATTCACCCCGGAGATATCGTTGGAGTCATCGGCTACCCGGGCCGTACGAGTCCCAAGGGCCGAGAGGGCGGAGAGCTTTCTGTATTTTGCCGTACAATTGTCCTTCTCAGCCCTTCTCTGCATATAATGCCAAGCCATAATGGCTTTAAAGACATGGAACAGCGATTCCGCAAACGGTACCTTGATCTGATTGTGAATGGACAAGTCCGTGAACGATTTCTCGCCCGTTCTCGAATTATTCAGTATATTCGTCAGTTTTTTGATCGCAAAGACTTCATTGAGGTGGAAACTCCCATGATGAACCAGATTGCCGGTGGTGCAACTGCCAAACCCTTTAAAACTTTCCATAATGATCTCAATCTCGAGCTTTTCATGCGTGTTGCTCCCGAGCTGTATTTGAAAATGCTCGTCGTTGGCGGACTCGAACGTGTGTACGAGATTGGAAGGCAGTTTCGTAACGAAAGTGCCGATTTGACTCACAACCCAGAGTTCACTACTATCGAGGCCTACTGGGCTTATGCAGATTACGAGGACATTATGCGTATGACGGAGGAACTGGTCTCTGGACTTGTCAAACACATGACCGAAGGCTATGTGACTAACTACCACCCAGAGGGACCAGATGGACCCGTTTACGAGATAAATTGGGAGACACCTTGGCGCCGAATCGACCTTATAACGTTTTTGGAACAGAGACTGGGGACAACGTTCCCCCCGGGCAATGAGCTGCATACAGAAAAGACAAACGAGTTTTTGCGTAATCTTTGTAAGCAGCACAAAGTTGATTGCCCTCCGCCTTTGACAAATTCCCGCTTGCTCGATAAACTTGTGGGCGAGTTTATCGAAGAGGATTGTATTAACCCAAGCTTTATCATGGGCCATCCGCAAATGATGTCACCACTCGCAAAGTACCATCGTTCTAGGCCTGGACGTAAGTTGATTGATTGACAATAATTCAGACATTGATGATTATATGCATTGTCAACAAAAATTATTTTAATTTTTACTTTTGTTGTTTATTTATTTTCTCAATTAATTAATTATTATTTATTCATTTTATAATTCTAACGAATAGTGACGGAGAGGTTTGAAGCGTTTGTCGCTAAAAAAGAGATTTGCAATGCGTATACAGAGATGAACGATCCTATTGCTCAGCGTGCGGCTTTTGAAGAGCAAGCATTACAAAAGGATCAAGGCGATGATGAGGCACAGCTTATAGATGAGACTTTTCTCGATGCTTTAGAGCACGGCCTGCCTCCCACTGGCGGTTGGGGAATGGGAATAGATCGTTTGTGCATGTGTAAGTTAAATCTACTATTTGTTATTTCTGCTGACTTCTGCTAGTCTTGACGGATACAAACTCGATCCGCGAAGTGTTACTTTTCCCTTACATGCGGCCAGAACAGCGGGGAACTACTCTGCAGAAGCAATTGGAACAGAACTCAGAGCTGTTGGCGAGTGTTGGAATTGATATTAAACAGGACGATATGGTTGTGGAACCGCGCGGCAGTTTAAACCCATAGAGAATAATGCTATGATTGCCTTTTATAAGGAATTAAACCAGTCTCCAACACTAGATATTGCTTTTTAATATAAAATACTAATCCTGTGTCAAATGCTATCGCTTTGTTCAATCCTTCAGCTCATTAATAGCCTTGGTCAATTCTGGTACAGCCGTCTCCAGATTGTCTACTAGACCGACATCAGCCACCTGGAAAATCGGTGCATCCGGATCTGATATTAGTACGTATGGCTAAAGAGAGATTTCAAACGAGAAATGTAAAATGATAAAAACCAAACATGAAAAAGAAAGAAATAGATAAATAATTGTCAAATGACCTGAATAGACAAACAAAAAATAAGGAAAATGAGCCAGAACGATTATGTCGAAATCAATCATTAAAATCAATTACCCTTATTTATGCACGAAATAACTTTACTGTCCTTCATGCCGGCAAGATGCTGAATCGCTCCAGAAATTCCCACAGCAATATACAAATCCGGGGCAACGACCTTCCCTGTCTGTCCAACTTGCAAAGAATTATCGGCAAACCCTGAATCAACAGCAGCACGACTAGCGCCTACAGCGGCTCCCAAAGCGTCTGCTAATGGGTACATTAATTCCTCAAAGGTTTCCTTGTTTTTCAGTCCCCGGCCTCCGCTAACGACACGTTTAGCTGTACCCAAATCCGGTCTTTCTGACCGGACAAGCTCTTCCTTGACCCAGTGAGTGCGAATCGGAACTGAAGGCGCTGAGACTTGTTCAACTGCAACGGCTTTGTCGCCTTCATTGGCCGGTGCAAATGCTGTAGGCCTCACTGTAATTACGCGTATAGAATCGTGAGATTTCACGGTAGCAATCGCATTGCCTGACGTGTTAGTGTAATTCATTTGTTAGTGTTTGCTCTAGCGAGTCTGTCATTATTGGTCGCTTCTTTTATTCTTTTGTATTCTTGGGCCACTGTGCACATTGACGCCGAGCTCGTTTTGTAACTGGCCAATTTCTAGAAAATTGTCTACGATAAAGTTAAAAGTAGACACTATTCCTCGTTTCTCTTTTTTTATTTTTTTTCGTATTTCCCCATATCATTAAATCAGATCCTCTTTCTCAGACCCTCTTTCTCAGATCCTCTTTCTTACCCGCATAAATGGTGCGCTGAAACGTATCGGCAGCCAACACGGCAATAATATCAGAGATCTGCATAACATCAAGCGCCGCTGCTACACGTGGACCCAAGTTTTTCCCGGCTGCCGAATGGCTCACGACAAAAGCCGATGCCTCGATCGATTTGAGAGTAGAAACGACCAGAGGCGTGAGATTCTCCGGAAGTCCGTGGTCATAGTCAGAACTCTCGGCGATAAGCACTTTGCTTAATCCCTGTGCACGCGCAAGCTGCTCTGCTACTGATTTGGCTGTGCTTCCTGCCACCAGCGCTGTTACTGGCTCCTTCAATGCCGAGGCGGCTGTTAACGCCGAGAGCGTTGCCGGAGACAATTCTCCGTTTGCATGCTCGGCAAACAAAAGTGTGCCAATACTGCGCACCTGCACACGCGGCGGAAATGCCCTGCGCAAAGCCGATAATCCTCGTAAAGTCTGCATGGCAGGCTTGGTCTCGTGTATTATCCTGCAATAATCTTTATCTTTTAATATAAATCTGAATTATTATTATTATTATTATTATTATTATTATTATTATTATTATTATTATTATTATTATTATTATTATTATTATTATTATTATTATTATTATTATTATTATTATTATTATTATTATTATTATTATTATTATTATTATTATTATTATTATTATTATTATTATTATTATTATTATTATTTTTATTTTTATGTGGCGATCTATAATACTTGACTAGAAAGCCTTTTGAGCTGCATCCTTCTATAGTTGAATTACTCCTCCGCGTCTTGAGGGCGATACGGTCATATTGTAAAATTGCATTGTTTGCTGTTATTAAAACGCATATTGCACATGCAATCAATTCTTTTGCTCTGCTAGTCTATGGCATGATTTTACTAAAACAATGACTTTAAGCAATGACTACGGTACAAAACATAATTATATATTATACCCACTACTTTTCCCGCAGGAAACTCGCACAAAGATGAATGGGAGATCTATAGAAAATAATTGTAAAGCCAAGCTTGTTTGATAGGTCACTACAGCAATTTCCTTGGCCGTGACTTGAGTCGACGCTGTCGAATTAGCACTATAATTGAATTAGAACGGCATACCTTATAAACTACATAGAGAAGCATTAGCACTGCCTGTAGTGCCGCTAAAGTGGTAATAGTCGACCATTTACTCGATCGCGAACTATCCTGAACAAGCGCCAATGAGCGAAGTAGTCGCTCTACATCCTGCTCAAGTCGTGTTTCCAGTGTAGAGAGGCGATAACCAATCTCTGCAGTCTGGGCGAGCTGCTCCGTTCCGCCCTGTCGTCTTTCATGCGACAAACTTCGCTGCAATTCAGAAACCTGGCCTTGCAAAGATGAACTGGAGGGTCAGTACTGTAAAGACGGAAAGAGAAACTAGAGGGATGTATAGAATGAGCACTATTCAAACAAATAATAAATGGCAACGAAAACAAAGAGTCCAAATCAAAACTTCGGCACAAGCTTACAGAGATGACTGTAGCACTTTCACACTAGAAGTAAACCCCTCTAGTTGGGAGAGTGAAGCAGAAACAGCCGCTAATTGATCTGCAAGAGGAGCAATGCTTTGGTCAAAGCTTGGAGCTTTTTCCTTCGGTTTTGCCGCGTCTGTCTCTCCAGCACGATGAACTTGGATCGGGTAAAGAACATAAGAGTGGATTTCATGAGTATCTGCCGCCGCCAAAGACTGTGCGGAAAGACCAAAGTGCATTCGAGGCGGCAAATACACATTATGGCTCTCAAAGCACAAATCACCGTCACGCTCGACACGGAAAACGTTTGCAAAATATTGTGCAGTGATTTTAGTGGGAGTATCACGGTTGCGGTAATCAAATTTGCACATTCCAAATGCAGCAGATGCAGGCTGGTCCAGCTCGGCATAAGTAATCGATCCGTCGTTCAAATGGCCTCGGATTTGGCCGTCACCATTTGAGCTCGTTTCAATAAAAAGACCAAGGCCATCCCAGCGATCATTGTTGCCCAGAATTACTCCTGGCTGGCCAACCTGATTCGTGTACCAAAGTGCGAGCCCTTTACCCCCATTTTTAGGGCCTTGAGCACGAAAAGTGAATTCTACCTTCCAATCAGCATACGGGTTTGGCAGATCGTTCCATAGAGCTCCAATTTGAGAAGCCGGAGACGCGGGCGTCAAATCAATGCGATTCGTATGAACGGACACGGCACCGCTTTTACGCCAGTTCTTTAAAAGTTAGTGATGAGAAATAAAAGCAACAAAGATCATGAATAAATTGAGAAGTGATGGAATAGCAGAAATCAACAGAAAATCAACAGACAACAAACAGACAATAAGCAGATCGAACAAACGAGAGCAATCAGGACTTGAGACATTCAGAGAGTAAATCAAAAAAGCAAAAAAAAAAAATGAAACAGGCTACGTTGACAGACGTAATCAAAAGCAATCCGCTATACCTTTACATCGCCGTTCTCGATTGGCATTGCAATCGACAGCCTTGGATCTTGGGCATATACTGTCCGCAACACAGTAGCAATTGCAGTCAGTACTGTCAGAAGCGGCAGTACCGGCCCGCCGGCACTCCGTCTTCTCCCAAGAAACATTGATGCTCGGCGTGCAAAGTAGAGTTGTAACCGTTGGCTACGTTTAACTCAATGATATATCTACAAATACGGCGTATACTGGGTATAAGCTATGCCTCATTTTGTCTACATAATAAAAGGCGTTATTGCATAATAATTATAATAAAAAAATGATAATTATAACAAAGAATTTGGCAATATGAGGATTACATTTGTGCACAAACAAAATTAAAAGAACAATTGTACTATAATAGTACTTGCAATTAATTTTACCGTAAAAAGACGAAAGCGTCATGCGTCTAAGTGATCGCCATCTTGGAATAATCAGTTTGAACAATTGTGCGGAACTATATTTGATCCATTAATAGTATAGACGAGTATGCAAGGAAACTTGATGTGTCGCCTTTATCAGCCAGCTATTAGACAAATACAAGAATTATCCGATCCAGTACCATCTATTATAATATAAAGCAGCAATTCCGTGTGCGTCAGCCGCTCACCCTACTTATATAGAGAATAGTTACCCACCGAATAATCAAAATAATCAGAATAATCAGAATAGTCAGAATAGTCAGAATAATCAGAATTGCCAGAATAATCAGAATTATGAATAGAATAATAACGGTACAAGTATTGCTATTCGCCCAACTGAGGTACGCTATACTACTGCGCCTATGAAGTGTGGCGAAAATAATATACAAAAATAACATGCGCCCCCACAGCATTACTTGCTAATAGACTCTAATCTAGATCCAGTCCGCCATCCAAGTCATGTTAAGCGCAGTGACATTATTTCGCGTCTCTGTAAACAATGACCAAAAAAGGTACAGTGGCAACGCGGTAAACAAATAAACGAAATCTGGATTTACTGGCAACTTGCTGTCATCGGCAGGCCGCTTTTTTTTTATCTGAACGATTGCCGCCTTGCACTGTACGGCAAAGCGGCTAGTGCGTCCGCTCAGACACGCGTTGTGTCTGTATTAACTGGAGGTCTCGGTGGAGCTGTCCTTGATTAGTGTGGGAAAATTGCAATTTTCAATAAAGGCCTTTGTATCTTTTTCCTTGCCAGATTATTTCTTTGCTGCAGCCGTGTGCGTCCCTGATGAACTCTGAGGTTTCGTCACCGCGACACACACGACCACTTGCAAGCCTCAGTCCAAATTCGCTGCGTGGCCCTGCTGCACGCTACGAAGATTGTGTTGACGACTATATTCGGACTGGTGCAGCTCTGCGAAGGAAGAATAGCGGCGCAGCTGCTATGCTTTCTCGCAGACTCACTGCACGCAGCCCGAGCCCTTCACATAGCTCTGCAGGTAAGAATTTGGGCGGATTACAGTAGCACAGGATGCTGGGCAAAGGTGGCAATCAAGATTGAAAGGGACAAGAAATAATGTAAAGTCTTGTATACTTGAAGCATCAGGGGCAAGACGGCAAATGAATGAAAGCAAATCAAAATAAAGAGAGGAATTAACAAGACATCCGCCCCAAACACAAACTAAACAAGCGTGCCCCTTTGAAATATTACAGACTCTGAAAAAAGAATTGGCATTTTTGAAAGCATCATTTCTAACTTGTAGATCTCGAGCCGAGCATTCTACGCGCATCGCCACCAAAGTCGGCTCTTAGCGTCCGTCGTTCCTCTGACGCAAGCCAAAATTCTACGAATGGCAGCGAGCCAAGAACTCCACGAAGGCGCAAGGTAGTGACCTTTGACGAAATGCCCGAGCTTTGTCCATACGAGCAAGTTGATGAAACTGAGGCTGCCGGTGCGGAAGAAGAAGAAGAAGCGATAACAGACTATTACAAAAATTATCGGCAAAGAACTCTACCCGCACCTCCAGAGAAACCTCTGCCAATGGCCAAGGATGAGAATACAAGAGATACAGCTGTTAATGATGGTTTTATTTCTTTGAATACATCAGCACCGGATGCTTTTCTTAGTGTACCGGAATCTCTACCCGAGTCTCATAGTATTGCTCCCCAAAAAGACTTGCAATTGGATGACTCTACAGATTTTATCGACCAAAATGGTAATCCTGATAGCAGTGTTTCCGGTAATGCCGAAGATTTTCGGGGCAGAGCAGGGCCAAAATCTCCAGATCGATTGGCCAAAATGAAAAAGACGTTTGTCAGTCGAGAAGAGATTCGTTCTCTCATGGCGACTCGTCGCCAACATGATACTACTAATGCTTCCCCTCGACGTTTCTATGACTTGGAAAATAAAGACATTAGCGAACCGAGTGCTGCTTCTGTTCCTGCACGGCAAGACACTTTGGCTCCTGAAGACTCTGACGACAGTTCAACCTATTCACAAAGCCCGTCAGCTGCAAAGCATGCGGCAAAGGATACGGAACAGGTGAAGGAGCCCGTGCTTGACGTTGAGCCAGATGTAATGAGAGAATTGCGGCAAGAAACAGTTTCGGATCTTGAAATGAAGGCAGAGTCTAAAAGGGATCAAGAATTAAATGACTCAAGCTCAACAAATGAATCAGAGCTACAAAAAAGCTCTCAAAAAGCTAGTGAAAAAGCAGCAAATTCAGAGTCGACTGCAATTGAATTAGTCCTCCAGGAAATGGCAATCCCTTCACCGCCAACTCATAAATCTGTACCAGATTCGTTTGATGAAATGATACAACAGACTTTTGCTGACGGGGACTGCTTCAAACAAATTCGAGATGCGTTTAATTTAGATCGGCCCGTCGATAATGTACTGGACCTGAAGGCTCCTGAAGCTCCCCCAAAGTCTCCCGACAGATCTACACCTACTAAAGTTGGAGACAGTACTCAGTATAAAGGAGCAGACGAGAAAACAGAATCGGCGCAAGATCCTTTCAAGCCAAGTGCCGTGAGCCCCTTATCGGTTAAACCGAATTCTATAAAATCGCTGTCGAGCCCTTTCAAATCTGCGAGTTCGGAACTCTTGCCTTTGCCTAATAAACTGGATCTAGAGCAAAAGATGAGTATTGAAAATTTAGGCTCGCCTTCGAAATCGAGTCCAGCTAAATCTCCTTCTCGATTGGCCAAGAGTAGCAACGGACTGAGCTCCGGGCTTTCTCTGCTTGGAGACGATCTAATCCGAGATGACTCGTCAGAGTCTCTGGCTGAAGAGCTGGACCGCATGCTTCAAGTGCAGATGGTATTACAATTATGTTTTTCATATTTATGTTGATATTGTATATAATTTCTCTGTTTTTAATTTTTCTCAATTTTAAGTTTAATTTTATTTATTCTTTTATTATATTATTTTCTGTTTTGATATGTTTGATTTTTATGTATTTTCTTTATTAAATACTAAAATATCAGCGCGGGTATACTGTAAAACAAAACGAAAATTACATACGTGCAAGCAGCGTAAATTCATCTCCCGAAGGCCATCGTCGCAACGCCTCTGCGTCAACAAGTGACCTTCGCAGTCCCACCAAACTGGAACGAGACGCCGTTGTGGAGAGACAGAGCCCTCAAACTTCACCTCGTCGACCAATCACTGCATCACAGGGCTCTTCGCCTTTAAGAAGCAGTATTCCTTCCAGCACGAGTAATGCCTTTTCACGAAATTTCTCGAAGCCGATTAAGAAGGAAGAAAGCGCTGTGCATGCTTTAAACGTGTCTGGAGCCGAAAGTACTACTATATCCCGGCCAGGTCGGTTATTTGTCCGAGTCGTCTGTTTACAGAGGCTTCAGGCGCCCATGAAACCGGGGATGCAGTTTAGTATGATGCTTGATAATGGAAAGCATCGTGTAAGAACACCGTGGAGTATTTTGAAAAGTCCCGAGACCAGAATTGATCAAGAGTTTGAGCTGTAAGTCGCAAAACTTTAGACTTTATTATTTATTTCTTATTTACTAATAACCAGTGTGGCTACAGATAAACTAGAGTTTACACTAACAATGCACACGAAATATCAAGCCCGGTCTACTACAGCCGAGGCCGAGAGCCCTCGACGGGGACTTTCTCGGCTGCTTGGCTCACCGACCAAACACAATGGTCGGGGAGCGACCGATGATTTATACCATGATTTACACGGATTTGTGGGTATCGACGGCAGTTTTGGTCGGAGTTATCACTCTCTCCAAAAAGTGCAAGACCGGGCTCGACTTTCGCTGTATACAGAATCCGTTTCCTGTATGAACGAATGGGCAATGGACCCAATAATAGTAAAAGGCAAGCAGGTTTCGGCTCGAAGACGGCCGGCCTTTGAAGTAGCAACTGTACGAGTACAGTACTTTTATCTGCCTCCCTTTCCTCTGGCATTGGAGAGCAGTGCCCCACAAAGTATAGCTGCCGCCCTGCATGATTTGGATGGCCAAAAACGCATTGAATTATGGCACAAGAGCATTTGTTGTGAAGGCTATCTCTCGCAGCAAGGAGGAGACTGCAGTTCATGGAGACGGCGGTACTTTAAGCTTGATGGTACAGTTCTCATTGCTTTTCATGAAACTACTCGGACGCGTCGTTTCACACTGGACTTGTCTCATGCCGTTGCTCTTCAATATGAGGCAAACAAGCCAGATGAGCCTTTGGCTGGTCAACAACCGCCTTCGCCTTCACGATCAGTTCATAGTCGGATCAATACGGCCGATGACGATGATCACGAGGGCAATCTAATGGTGAAGAGTGGGTTCAGATTACGGTTTGATGATGAAACGGTTATTGATTATTATGCCTATTCGCCTGCTGACTTTGAAATGTGGATAAGCACGCTGGATCGTGTAGTGGGCAACCTTCCCACTGTGGCCCCGTGGACATTGGCTGTTTGAATAATAGTGCACTATTCGAATTTCATCGGATCATGGTTTATTTAGCCAAACTCTTTAGTTGATTATTGATTATTGATTATTGATTATTGATTATTGATTATTGATTATTGATTATTGATTATTGATTATTGATTATTGATTATTGATTATTGATTATTGATTATTGATTATTGATTATTGATTATTGATTATTGATTATTGATTATTGATTATTGATTATTGATTATTGATTATTGATTATTGATTATTGATTATTGATTATTGATTATTGATTATTGATTATTGATTATTGATTATTGATTATTGATTATTGATTATTGATTATTGATTATTGATTATTGATTATTGATTATTGATTATTGATTATTGATTATTGATTATTGATTATTGATTATTGATTATTGATTATTGATTATTGATTATTGATTATTGATTATTGATTATTGATTATTGATTATTGATTATTGATTATTGATTATTGATTATTGATTATTGATTCGATTTCTCGATTGTTCGGTTATCTATTTGTTTAATTGTTTATTCATTCGCTAATTTCTATTTGAAACGTCTCTGCATTGCATTTGCCCTTTACATTTAAAGTTACTCTCTCATATAATGAATATTGCGCAGTGATAATTGTCTGGTGGCTGTTTGACTGGTCGATATTCTGAAACTAATTGATCATTATAGAAAACGTTTCATAATGTTACCTGATCTGCTCTTGTAAAATGAATATGATACTTCTGCCGTCAGTTGTATGCAAAACATGTAAATATATTCAAAATGCATTATTGACATGTTATTCACCATAGGACACAAATTTAGCTGATTAGATTAAAAACCATTTAATAAATAAATGTTGAATGAGATTAAATAATAGTATAAAGATATATTTGCTGTATGGAATGGTTGCGTTTTATTGCTGTTAAATACGGTCACAATCACAAAACGGCGCGTATACAAACCACTGCAATTCTTAGGCTCAGCGCGATTTTTACAGCAGTTTATTTAGTGCCAACAGATCTCTGATTTATCTTGCACATTAAACTACTTGTGCGCAGTCTGCCTTGCTCGATTGATACTTAATAATAATTATTGTGTGCTAAATAATATTAAAAGCGGCCAGCGCACGTTGGCCGTAACGCACAGATAATAAAATAAAAATGTGTTCATAGACTAAATACAAATAAAACGCGAAGAACGAATTTACGCGCGGCCCTTTCTTTGATTAGAACCTCCAAAATTGAGGAGCTTTCAATCTCAATATTAAAGAGCTATTCTTCAACACCAATTGGTCAATTAAGCACTGAGCTTGAGGAGGCTTTTAATTCGCACTCGGCGCTGAAACAAATCGATATAACAGTATTGCTGGCTGTTGTCCAACAATGTCGTCTCTAACAGGAATGGTAAGAAGAGGTGCTTGGCCGAGTGTAAAACTGATCAATTTTCCTCAGAACGGACGTGGACGGAAAAACGTTAAAAAGGGCGTTGGATTTAGCATTATGGTCTGCGGAGCCTCTGGGACTGGCCGTACTACTTTTGTGAATACTCTGTGCGGGAAAACCGTGCTCGATCACAAAGACGAGGTCGAACCTCAGTCGGCACATTTGGAAGAGCCTATGGAGATTCAAACCAGCACTGTCGAAATTGATAGTGAGGGGACGCGTATTGCTCTCACCGTTGTCGACACTCCGGGGTTTGGCGACCAAATTGATAATGAGCCTTGGTAGGATCGTGTTGCTATTTGTTATTCTATTTGATCATCACAATATTCGGTTTGCTTGCTTGACGAAATTGCTCGTTCACGTTCAATGCCTCTGTTTTTTGGAACTTTGATTTTAGTAATAGACCTTGGAATCGGGCTCTTTCTTGTCTGCTTGTCTCTTTTTTGACCTTTTTCCCTCTTTTTCTCCTTATTTTTTCTTGTTGTCTAGCAGTGTCTCTAATAATAAGCTTTTCCAAGATTCTGAGGTACCTCGAGCGGCAGTATGATGATATTTTATCAGAAGAATCACGGATCAAGAGAAACCCTCGATTCCGTGATAATCGTGTGCACGTGCTGCTTTACTTTATAGAGGCCACTGGCCATGGACTGAGACAGATCGACATTGAACTAATGCGCCGGCTGGCTCCGCGTGTCAATATCATTCCTGTGATTGGAAAGGCGGACAGTTTGACTCAGGCAGAGTTGAGTCTGAATAAGAAGCTAATCATGGACGATATCGACTTCTACGAAATCCCCATCTACAATTTTCCTTATGATATTGAGGAGGATGATGAGGATACGGTAGAGGAGAACGCAGAATTGCGCGGCCTTTTGCCTTTTGCCGTTGTTGGAGCAGAGGATATTGTGATTACCTCGGATAACAGCCGCATTAGAGCTCGCAAGTACCCTTGGGGTGTCGTTGATGTGGAAAACCCTGAACACTCTGATTTTATGGCCTTAAAGTCGGCACTTTTGCAGTAAGTTTCGACCAAATTATGGCATAAGCAAGCGAAATTAGAAAAAAAAACATATAAAAATTAATATTGTGATTTGTATTAATAAAAATACTAATTGTAGCTCTCATCTTGGCGATCTTAAAGAAATCACCCATGATTTCCTCTACGAAAATTATCGGACAGAGAAACTGTCGCGGACTGCAGAGTACGCATTTTCAATGTTTATTTTTGTCTTATATTTTTTAATTTTCAATTTTCGATTTTCGATTTTCGATTTTCGATTTTCGATTTTTTTTATTTGAATCTGATTATTCTTCCAAAACCATTTATTGTTTGTTTGTTTATTCTATATGCTCATGACACTTTTTTTCTCTCTATTTTCAGCTCATTTTGTGTTTTGGGCTGTTCAGTACCCATCTCTTTTCTATACTAATGCCGTAGTGGTGACGGCGGTTTTGACGAGGGCGCGTCACAAGCAATGAGACTTAAGGAAGAGCAAATAAGGCGCGAAGAAGAAAAGCTGCGCGATATTGAAATGCAAGTGCAACGCGAGCTGGCAGAGAAACGTGCTCAGCTGCTGGCAAAGGAAGAAGCCCTTAGAAGCCTCGAAAGCCGGCTTGAAGCCAGCTCGCAGACTGCGGGTGGAGCATAATTAGCTTTTCAAGTGACTCGAAATGAAGCCTCTAATTGTGTTTTAATTTCAATTTCGGTTTTCACATATATTTTATTTCATTGTGATTGATTGATTGATTGATTGATTGATTGATTGATTGATTGATTGATTGATTGATTGATTGATTGATTGATTGATTGATTGATTGATTGATTGATTGATTGATTGATTGATTGATTGATTGATTGATTGATTGATTGATTGATTGATTGCTTTTAACTCAAATTTATTTATTACGTTTTCTCCGTTTTATCACATCCTTCCTGGTCTACAAGTTTGTCGAGTTCATTTAAATTATGTTTTTGCCTAAATACAAATTATGCCGTACAATGTTTCAATGAAATTCTGTTTAATATCAATCAATCAATGTAGAGCAGACCCGCACTTTGCAAGTCGCAAGTTGGCTTGTACATTTCCAGAGTATAATGTACCCGTGGGCATGCATGTATGTCTGACCCAGCCAATTTTGCCCAATAAAACGAATTGCAATACGCGAATGAGCCATTCAAACATAAACTAGAAGAAAATGAGCATTTTGATATAGAACGAAATTGTTTTAAAAATTGACAAACAACTAAAAATCTCAAAACAATGATAAAGACAGCAACAGATGATAAGTGAGCAATCGCTAAAAATATTTATGATACCCAAACATAAAATGAAATGTATAAGAATCGAGCCAAAGAAGCATAGCGTATCAGCAGGTAGAATGTGACCAAGTGAATAACCTTGAACACCGACTCGGCGCAAAACATGTTGACAAAATAAATGAAAAGATTATTCATAAATAGCATTATATTATTAGCAAATGTAGACAGTAATGAGAACAATGATAGATAATAATGACAATAAAAACAAACAAAATAGACAAACGATGGAAGAATGATAGCTCGTAGCATGATTGTGATGATAGACGTGCTAGTGGCCACAATAGCAGCTATACAAGTCGTCTAGTACCAATGTTAGTAGTCATGTACTAATACTACTCTTAGTACTAGACTAGTAAAGATGTAGAAACATGATTATGCAGAATTATCTCGAGGCCGATGGAATGAAGACCCCCAGACATCGTTGCCTGCTTGAGGAGAAACAAGTACGTTAGCACTACTAGCGGCCGGTCCAACTGCTGGTTCAGAGTACCCAAATCCCTCACCTGTTGAAGGCGCAAAAGGCTGAGAAGGATGGGGTTGGGGTTGAGGTTGAGGTTGGTGTAAGAATCCCGGTCCGATTCCACCAAAAGTCGGGCTAAAAAGCCCGGGCGAAGCTGTCCTATCCCCGCCCGGAGCGAGCGGAGATAATTGGTAAGGCGGCTGATGTATATTATTGAAATTTGGCGGCTGAAAGTTCGAAGGCTGATGCGCTGAAGTCGGCTGTTTAATAAAAGAATGATGACTTAATCCCGGTGGGGGCGCACTGTGAGCTCCCACCGGGGAAAAGGGCGAAGTGGGGGACATTGCCTGAGCCGTGCTCGTTGAGGCCGATGAGATCTTGGATCCGAATCCATGCATTGGCAGGTTTGTCTGAATACTTAGCCGGGCGTTAACTCCGCCAACTCCGGAGTTTAGTCCGGTGTGAACTCCGTTACTTGGTCCAGAATTCATGTTATTTCCGTTTGCGGGATTGGGCGCTGTGCCAGTAAGGGTCCCATGGTTAACGCCGACGGAGTTATGACTATTGCCGGTATTACTGCCACTGTTATTGCTGCTGCTAGCGTTATTATTGCTCCTAACGCCAAGCGGATTCTTTGAAAAGCTGAGACGAATACCGCCCTTTATAGAATTGCTCAGCATGTATCCTTGCAGGTTATGAATAGCATTTGTAGCGTAGCCGATATCCTCAAACTCCACAAAGCACATTGGCCCATTAGACTTTGTCCGAAAGCACAGTCGGCGATAACCAGGCTGACGGGAAAAAATGGCTTTCAGTTCGTCTTCCGCTGTTGAGAGAGGCAAATTGCCAACATATACAGTATTACAAGGCGGATTTTGATCAGCCGGGTTCGAGTTAACCGTGGCTATTCTTTGGCCTGCCAAACCAGAAACACCTCCGTTCCCGGCCCGAGAATTAGTATTCCCGTTAGAAAAATTAGGCTGGCCAGTGGGGGTCATCGCCCGTGTTACTGATGGAGCAGCAGTAGTGCCAGTGCCTGCCAGGCCCGACTGATTATTACCCGCGTTGGTTTTGTTTAACGCCGATGGACTAGGTTTCTCTGGGCCGAGTAAAGCCGTCGGCGATAACGCGCCAGTCGGCGATAACGCTCCGCCTGGTACTGAGTTTGCAGTGGCAGCATGGACATTGAGAGTGTGGAAGCTGCGCCGACTCATCTCCGACGGCGATGAGGCCGAGGGAGCTCCACGCGGTTTCCATCCACCGTAATTTTCATCCTGTGCAAATCCAAAGGGAGTTGGGGCCCAGGCAAAGGCATTAGAGGCCGTATTTGGAGGGGACACGCCGCTGGTACTAGCGCCCGTGTTAGCGCCGGCATTAGCGCCGGCGTTAGTGCCGGAGTTAGTGCCGGAGTTAAGAGAGCCTGCTCCAGAGCCTGCTCCAGCACTGCCCCTGAAAACGGCCGGAGCAAAAGTAGAAAAGTTGCTCATGTACCGACTGCTCTCGCGCGGAGCACTGTAAGCGGCTGCTGAAGCACTTGAACGAGCGCTTGAAGAAAGTAAGGAAACAGGGCGCTGTGGGGAAGTAGAAGCTCTCGGAGATGAAGAATTAGAGGGGCAATTTTCGGAGATAACGATATGTACATCTGCCTCGAAAGGCCGAGCCTGTTCAAGGTGCGACTTTGCGCGCTGCGCAAAGTCTTGGGTCCGAAAGGCCACGTAACCAGCACTGCTGGAACTGCTTCGCCGAGTTATCGCCGAGCGCTCAAACCCGTGAGCAAAAGTAAAGAGTGCATTAAACTCGCGATCTGATAAATCTGGAGGCAGACCGCTGCTAATATGCAAATAATAAGAATGATCTCCGTCCAGGTTCGTTTCTCTAAATGAATTGGAAAACAGCCTTGCCGTCCTCAACGTAGGGTCTGTCAGCGAGGGCAGAAACACTTCCTCTTCGCCTTCTTGATCCCTCTGCAATTCTTCTCCGTCTCGGTCAAGTTCGGCTTGCGGCTCAAAGCCCGTAGCGTCGTGCTGTCGGTCCTCGTTATTATCAAAATTTGAGATCCCTGTATTGTTTTGGTTTAACGCCGAGAGCAGCGAGTTTGTACTGAACGAATGTAGAGAGTTCGGACTTTGCATTTTCGGCGATAAGGTTCCCGATGCAGTCGTCGGCTCCGGTTTCATGGACAATGGCGAATTGCCGCGGCGCCGACCGTTGCTGCGCAGTGAATCGGCAGCGGCAGCAGCGGCAGCAGCAGCGGCAGCAGCAGTGGCGGCAGCAGCCATTGCTATGGCTGCGGAAGGCGGCGATGGCGCGAAGGCAGAAAAGTCGTCTGGCGAAACGGCCGCCGCTTTAGCCGCAAGGGACATTCAGTGTCGCACTGAATGCCTTTTAGGAACGGTGTTTATGTAAGTAAACAAGGCTATCTGTACAATTATAGCGGGTTTATTATACGGCCGACATGTCTCAATATAAGCATTATTTTATTTGGTTTGTATACCTATTTATTGTCTCGTAATATTGTAATATCTTTTTTTTTAATATCTTTGTAATATCTTTTTGTAATATCTTTGCGACATGTAGTAATATCCTTTATATCCTATATTAAATTCATTTTAATCTATTGCTTTGTATGAACATGCAACCGGTTTTCATCGCGGACAGGACACATTTTGCAACAAAAGCAGGAATTGTTTAGTGTTTCATCACAGTATAGGAGATTACAAGTCTTTGCGTATTGTTGTTTGCTGGCTGCTTATTAATTCACGTTCACGTTCACTGTAACTCTGTTTTTGCTGCTAATACTGCATTTGTTTATTACTGCCTTTCGACTTTGCTCCATTTACAATCATTCCATGAGTCTTCATACAACGGCAGTACTCTGTCGGCCGCCATATTATCTCGGTAAAGTGTGCTAAACAATGCCATTGTCGCGGACGGGACTTGGTTTCGTTATGCGCACACTGTCTGATATGAAGCAGCATTTCGCACACTTCCGGATCAGTAACGAGTTGACAGCGAAAACCCTGGCCGAAAAGAAAACCCTGACAACGCGTTGAGCCGATTAGTAATGCATATTTTAGTGCGGGCCACGCTGATATGTAAGGTACTGTGCAGGACACGGCCTGCGATTATTGTGTCTATTCTCCTATTTTGGGCCTAGTGCATTGCACTTGCAGTGGTCCTTACTAGTCGGTTTTCGCATTAACGGTTTTCGCATTAGCTCGTTTTCATAGGTTTCGGTCTTTTGCACTAGATGGTCATTCAAATTGACATTCATGTCTCTTTTTTGCGCGTGCCAAAGTAGCATCTTGTACACTACAGCGTTTGTTCATATGCTATTTGCCAAATCCAAGAGACGATTACCATTACAGTACCATCGCCCCTGTTCCAACAATTCCAACACTACCAAACACCATATGAAGAAGTAAGATAAACCTGAAAGCAAATTTGATTTGCGCAAACCTATCACTGTTTGCCACTATAGATCATGGGTAAATCGCTATTTAGCTGCAATCACGAGTCCTGCAGCCTATAATACGTCCCATCGAGATGGATGTGTTTAGTATTATAATGGCAACCATTAAATGGTATTATTCTAAAACCAATAAAACCAATAAAAATAACGAAAAAAATAAAAAAGAAGAAAATAAAACCTAATTACTGATATTCACATATCTCCTGCTGTATATGCCGACGTTATTCCGTATTAAACGTGTATATAAAAATGAAAATAAACAAAATACAATTAGAATGCGTACAAATTAACGTGACAAACCAAAGTAAAGGCAATTCTGCTCAAGGACAAACAATATGGCGCCAGGGCTTTGGCTGAACGGCCTTTTTGGCAAAGCACAGTATCTGTATAGAAAGCATTAACCTTAATAACCGCATTGAATCTTCACTGCGACTCTAATGGCGCACTTAGAATAATGTTTGTAGTAAGTACCTCGAGTAGCTACCAGTCAACATTGAATCATGTAAGAAAATATCAAGCCATACACAATACTCGAACCAAAGTGCCTTTGTACAGTATGAATATCACGGCACCAGCGCCGGCCAGAATGGATTATTGTTAGCCCGATTTTACCCGCAGCCAGCAACTCGCCTCGTACCCGTTTTCACGAATTTCTACGAGAGCTTTTATTTTCAATCTGCCCCGCCTTTTCAAGACCAGTGCCCAGCCCGGAAGCGGATAATTCCGTCCAAACTATGCCGACCAGTGTATGGGTGCGGCGGCCGCAGCAATGCCCGACACTGGTCAAATTGGCTGACGATGATTTAGTGGGTAAGCTTGTACTCTTGCAGTGGCGACAAGACACGCCCATTTCAATGCTCAACCATGAAAGAATGAAAAAGAAACGAGAATAAAACGAGAATAAAGAGAATGAAATAATTGCATAATATCAATTGCTCCTGCTTTTTTTGCGGCTTTTACGGCTGTCTCTAACGGCAACACCGACCTTCAATCTTGGCTCAGACTCACTAATTTCAGATCATTTAAAGGATCTTTTGATCATAAAGTACGCAAATGCGCTTGGACGAGTCTACGATGCGCCTGATATTGTGATCAAAGTACGTCCTCGCAATTCCGGCAAGGACGAATTAGAGCGCACTCTTCTCCCGAACGAACTCGTGTCCGATCTCCTGGTCGCCCTATTCCCCGGAGGCCAGTCTATCGACGACAGTTTTGTCATTTATACCCCAGGTAAATTTTCTTTTAATTTTAAATACGTGGGTCACGTCTGCCGCCTTTGACCGTCGAGCTTGATTTTGCGATGGAATAGTACGAGTTCAATTCACTGGGACTATGAGTACCATACCTTTATTCTACTATACCTTTATTCCTGCCGCTCTTGATCATCTTTTACGTTTTGTTTGCCAATTACTGCCTCTATGCGTCTTGAGCTGCTTTAACTGTTTTACTTTCTCTATTATGTACAGTATCGCCAACCCGTTCCGCTCTCGTCTCTATATTGTGTATACACATGGCCATATCGGCTCTGTCCCTCTTCTCTGTCCCTCTTCACTGTCCACTGACCGATCATAGCAAAACTAGCACCGTCGCACCTCCGCAGTGCCTTCTCTCCCAGTGCAGCGAGACTGAGCCCGCACGCGTCAGCGTCCACAGAAGCTTCAGGGTACCGTGGCACACCAATGGCACCGAACAACGACTACTTTCTCTATGCGCCTCACAGCCCAGCAAACCATCAGCTCGCTTACGTTGACTACAACGATCCAGTCACCCACAATCATCACTACTACCATTCTGCTCGCAGCAATTATGCCCTCGAACACGGGATGAGTCCGTCTTCCGCAGCAGCTGCTGCTGCTAATTTCCACATGTCTCTCCCGGCAAATGCCCTGCACCACCAGCCTACTAACCCTAACCCTAACCCTAACACTTCTAACGTCTGGCCAGTTGCATCGGCCTACAGTGCCACGGGAAACGGTCCTAAACGGCTCGATTCACGAACATCGAGCAGCGGGACAGGGCAGAGGCAGAGTGCTAATAGTTTCACTGCGGGAGGCAATCCTGCGCCCGGACTTAAACACTCTCCAGCTCCGTCTACTGCCACAGGATCAGCAGTCGATTTGGCTTCAACTTCCTCTTCTCCAGCAGCAGCAGCTGCTGCTGCTGCAACTAGTCCAGCGCCCTCTGAGGCCACTCACGCTCTTAACCCTCTAATAGCCAATCAGCTGCCGATTGTAGAGACCGGCTCCGGCACTGACCACGAGCAGTCAGCGGCAGACGCTGAACGGCCACGAGACGGGATCCATCCTCAGTCTCTCCACCTGCACCATTCGCACTCGCACTCGCACCTCTCGCCGCACCATACAAGGCACCATACACTGCACCACGTTGCCGACCAGAGCCAGGGAATGGCACCGGCAACAGGCTCACCGCTTGCTCAGCCTGCCGGCCAGGCAGCGGGGCCAATAGACGCAGAAAGAGTTGTTCATGAAAGCGGACAGGCGCCTGGTAATGAGCAGCAGCCGTCGCAGAGAGAAAAGCACTATAATGCGCCTTTAGACGAGATGAACACGTCGCCTGAGCCTGGCGGAGGTGCCCACCAGCCACACGTGCACCAGCAACAGCTGGGCAATTTGCTGGGCAATCTGCTGGAAGGCGTTGTGCCGCCCATAAACGTCCTTGTTGTGGAGGACAATATAGTCAACCAGCGGATCTTGGAGGCATTTATGCGGAAACGCAAGATCCGGTGCAGTATGGCCAAGAATGGGAGAGAGGCAGTTGACAAGTGGAAGCAGGGCACTTTTCACCTCGTTCTGATGGACATTCAGCTGCCTGTAATGTCGGGCATCGAAGCCGCCAAGGAGATTCGGCACTTGGAGCGGTTGAACCATATCGGCGTCTTTGCCGATGCCTCTTTCCGACCCAAGCCGGAAGAGCAATTGCCCGAGTCTGCGCTTAAAAGCCCGGTTATTATTGTAGCACTCACGGCCAGCAGTTTACAGAGCGATCGTAACGAGGCTCTGGCTGCTGGATGCAATGATTTTCTTACTAAACCCGTCAGCCTCGTTTGGCTGGAACGGAAGGTTTGCGAGTGGGGATTCATGCAGTCTCTCATCGACTTTGAGGGTTGGGCCAAGTTTCGTCGTGGTGGCTGATCTCGTCAAAGGCTTTGTCTTGATTGTATTAATCAGTCACTATTAATCGTATTAATCAATCACTATTAATCGTATTAATCGATATTGGTCAATTGCATCTCTCCTCGACTGCCTGGGCATATGCTAAATTTGTGTTTCAACGGTTTATTTACTTTGCTCTGTTTTATTAATCTCGAAATTTTTATATTTATCTGTTTTGAATTTGCCGCTCACGTGGCAGCCTACCGCAATTGTTCAGCCGGATCTTGTAAATATGACTTGAATTCGAGGACATTGTTGTCGGACAGCTGCTTTATTCTCCCATAATGACAATCATATGAACATTTACATATACACTTGCCCTTTATTTTTCTCTCGAATGAGTCTCTCGAATGAGTACGAGTGCTGCCATTTCTAACCCTAGCGGCTCTGTTCTGGCGGACGGTTTGCCCAGCAGATAAACCGATATTCGAGTTTATAGTGTCATAATATTGGAATATGTTGAAGGTGCAGTATTAATAATTTGCAATCGTGTTCTCGATTTGCTTACTAGAATTTCAATACGAGCAAGCAGTCTGTAAGGGCGGACGGTTATTAGCCCAAACGTTTCTTCTACACCCTCACAAGCTGATACGCCGCTTTGGCTTATACGACCGTTTTTTCACACTGCAACAAAATTTGGACTATTTATTATTTCTTATTTCTTATTTCTTATTTATTATTTATTATTTATTATTTACTATTTACTATTTACTATTTATTTTATTAATATTTTTTCCAGAATCTTCCCAAATCATCGTCATCTTTATGAGCTTGGGTTCACGGCTAACAGTCTACCGACAAGTCCATAACAATTAATACTGGACTAGAAGCGATAATCAATCATTTCATTACATTATACATTCAGCCAATGCTGATTCTTATACCATTTAGTCTGCCAACATGAAACGAGCGGTACTCCTCCAATTCTCCACAGTCTCCCTTTTTTTTTCCTCCTCCATTCATCTCTTATTTAACTCATCGGCTGACAAAACGTAAACACTATCGATCAAAGTAAAATAGACGAGGAGACACAAAAGAACAAAAATAGGCCGCACTTTTAAACACACGAGCCCCATAATTTCTTGTCTAGTACGAAATGTATCCATAAAGACTATCCGTCAAACCAAACGGATCTGCGCCCATATAAAAGCTCAAGAACCCAATGTGACACTATAACCATCTGGAGCAACCCAATTCCAGCCATTAACAAACACAAAGCCCTATCCTATCGTTCATAGAAATCGCGGCCAAACCGTTTCAAAACTTCCTCCGGCACATGCTTGTGCCGAGCTTTAACAGTCAACCGACGAGCCAGTAGTGTGCTGCTGTTGGCCACGTCGATAGTCGGCTGCCTCTTTGTACCATTGACTCCATTGCCGCTCCCGCTGCCACCAATATCGCCAATAGGCTCATGCAAATCCGGGACACAGCACTCGACGTTCTTGAACCAGCTGTCCTGCAGAGCCTGTTCTGCGGTCAGTCGGGCTTCCGGCTCAAGCGCAAGAAAGCCATAGAGCAGCCTCTGCTGGCCAGTATGAGTAATGTACGCTGAAATCAGTCGGCAAGAAGGTAATCGCTCTTCCGGAGGCAACTGTAGCCGACTGCCCCCAGACTGTCCCTGGTGAGAAGCGTGCACTGACGTCATGTTAAAGGACCCATTTTCTTTAGGCGTCGACGCGAGAGAGCTGAACCCGCTCTCGCTGCCCTCAGTTTCGGCTCCAGAATTGTCGGGGCAGGAATCTTTTGCCGGCGAAGACGGATCTTGCCCGCCTTCTGATCCGCTGGCAGCAAGAGTAGCAGAAGCTGAAGCAGTAGCTGAAGCAGTAGCTGAAGCAGCTGCTGAATTCTGTTCCATCCGTTTCTTTTTGTATTTAAGTACAGAGGTTTTAAAGTACTCAAAGTACTTGTCTGAAGATTTAGCAATGTGCCAGGGAGACCCGCCCGCTTGAATAGTGAAAAGCAAGATGCCTAGTGCCCAGTGATCAACAGCAAAGCCATCGTACTCCTGGCGAGCGCTGTCCAGGCTCACAACCTCTGGAGACATGTACGGCTCAGAGCCACAGCGTCCCCTGCACATCCTGTAAAAATGCCTCTTTGAATTCTGGCCAATATCGTCTTCCCCAGTTTTGCCATTCTCGTCAAAGTAGCCACTGGTCGGCTGCCTCATTATCCCCGTCGGCCTCGTGTGCGTATGATCGTCACAGGAAAGAGACGTGGGCACTGCTTCATCATACGGCTCATGCACAATATCGCTTGTTCCAAAATCCGTCAGTTTTACTACGCCGCTCAGTGTAACCAGAATATTTTCCGGCTTTATATCACGGTGAGCTACGCCCTGGCGGTGAAGGTAATTAACGGCCCGAACGACCTGTTTAAAAGTGCAGTTCTTTTCCGTCTGCCCCAACGAGTGGCGGCTCGTCAGGATGGAGAAGAGGTCCCCACCGGCACAGTACTCGAGCACTTCACACCACAAGTCAGCCGACAGTTTATGGTGGTCCAAGCAGAGCTCCAAGGCAGCAACAATGTTGGGATGATGCAATCGAGACTGGATCGACCATTCTGCGGCCACTTTATCCAAATACTCAGCCTCCGGTTCCTCCTTGGCACGTTTCCTAAACACTTTAACGGCAAAGAGAGGATCCTTGCCAGAAGAGGCGACAGAAGGCGAACCGGCACTCCAGTTTTGTGGGCCAACAACGCCAGAACGGAGCCCCATAACGCGTACAGAAGCAGTAGCGCCAGTGCCTACTTTAGTATTTGTAAACCTGCGGGACTGGGACGTCATTGTGTAGCGATCACGTAGGCGGTTTACTTTACGCTCCCTGATCATTTGACGGATATACGGCGGAGCAATTCGGCTCTTTTCAAGGTCGCGCACGTGGATGCTTTTGAGCCCAGCTCCGACTTCAATGTACGGAGCATGCTCACTGTCTATCGACGACGTCTCTGATTGGACAGTGCCCAATTCAGCACCGTCTTCCGTCTCTGTAGCAGTATCGTCTTCGCCACCATTTGCTCCTGAAGCCTGTGACGAAAAGGAGAGATTACGCAGTCCTGACGCCAGTCGTGTAGGACCGCCACTGCTGCCACTGCCTCCACTTTGGTGGTGGCCAGCGTGGCCGCCAGAGGCAGACTGTTTGCCCTGCATTGGCGAATAAGGGTGCGTGTCAAACGTAGACCCGTGCCTCGGCTTGGTTTCACCCGAGCTTCCTCCACGTCCTCCTCCTCCAGCTCCTCCAGCTCCGGCTCCGGCTCCGGCCTTGGAGCTCATATAAAGTGCAGCATCAGCAGACGGGCTCCGAGCTCGGCTGCGGGACACGTCTTCCTCGCTCGTTTGAGCAGTACTGCTTCTGCTTCTGAGCCTCGAAGCAGCGGCACTTCCAAGGCCGTTAGCGCCCCCACTCGATCGGTCGCGGAAGAGTTTATTGAAGAAATTACTGACAGAGTGCTGCTGAGACGGACCACGTAAGGAGGCATTGCTTCTCACGCTCAGGTTACTGTCCCGTCTCTGTGGTGGCACAGAGTCCTGCGACTCGCTGCCGCCAAAGTAAGATTGGCTGTGGACATTGTCCTCCAAATCCACTGGCGCCTGTACAGGCGACTCGACAGCTTCGCCCTGGTGGAACAGGTCTGTCCCGGCAGCTTCTGTGCCGACAGCGTTTGAGCCTGGCGGCCGCCTTTGAGCGGCTGCGACTGCGTCTTTGCTGGCAGCGTCCGCGTTCACTGCGTCCACGTCCACAGACAGAGCCATAAATGTTTAGCTCCTGTAAAAGAGCCGACTGCCTGACGCCTTGACAGTTGTATAGTTAAAAGTTGGAAAATTGTAAGTTGTTTAAGTTAAAATAAAAGTTGGAAAAGTCGAAAGTTGTTAAAGTTGTGCTGTTAAAGTTGAAAGTTGTTAAAGTTGTGTTGTTAAAGTTAAAAGTTGTAAAGTTGAAAGTTGTAAAAGTTGTGATGTTAAAGCTGCAAGTTGTAAAAGTTGTAAAAGCCGACAGTTGTAGGCAGTCGTAAAAGTGAGCCAGTCGAAAAAGCGAGCAGTTGCAAATTGAGCAGTTGCAAAAGTGAGCCAGTTGCTGCGTAGCGATGCTCAAGCAAATTCTCGTGGTGAGAGCATAAGGCTCGCTGAACAGAGATTGGAGCGGTAAAACGGGACGGAAAAAGTGCTATGCTCGTCGGCGACAGTCGGCGAGTGCCAAATCACGCTCGAGTCTCTTGTGCTGCAGAGTATCTGTGCTGCAGCGTTCACGGCAGTTTGCGAGTGGTCATAGATCCCGTCGGCGTCGGCGGCACAGTGTTGATCTATCACAAGTAATGTGACTTAACCAGTAGCGTGGGTTGTGGCTGCCAGTACTCACGGTATTTTTCGCTCAAGTGATTTACATGACTTGTCTAGTCTTTTCTGACTCGTGTACTTGTGCCGCCCTATAATAAACACACTACTATTACGCACGTATCCAAAATGGTAGACACAGGGTTCTTTTCGTATTCCTCGCATTACTTTGTATTACTTGAACTGCTTTGTAATTTTTTATTGTTTTGTATTCCTATCGTATTGTTTTGCACTACTTTTCGTACGTTTCGTACTTTTCTTCTTTACATTCTTTTCTTCTTTCATTCTTTTCGTACTTTGTACTTTTCATACAACTTTCTCGTATTACTTTGTGCCAACGTTACCCTACATTTGAACTGTAGCATTTTCGGCGCCGCATGCTTGCTGCAAGAGCTGCAAGTGGACATTACGTGCTGGCTGCAAGTAACGAGCACGCCACCAATTACCCTCATTTGCCTTACCGATTCCTCCACGATTACCTTACCGATTGCCCTCACTGCTATCCTCATTGACGTAACCTTCTCGGCAGTATGACCGGCGGCGTATGTAGCCGACACTTGGTTTACTGGTTTAACGTACGATCAATCCTGCACTCTGCCGCTGTAATCTATAGTCTACATTTACATCTTCATTTGAATTACATTTACATCTTTCATTTGTATTACATTTGCATTTGTATTACATTTACAATCAAGTTGTATTTTTACATTTGGGTTCGCGCCAAAAAGTACATTGCTCCACATTGGTCAAGTGAAGTTTGCAGAGATACCAGCGAGTGCACTGTGGACGGGTTTCCGCCCGCCCAGCGTAGGGAATAGATGCTGCCATTGATAACCCGTCTCTGGTTAAAAGTCGGCCTTCAAGTGCAGCGACGCGAGTCGAATATTCTTACGTTTTTGGCGTTTCCATTTAATGCCATTGTATATTCCACGTCACTGCATCAGGAAATAGCGCTTCCTGTAGGCCGTACACGCTAGAATTCCAGCACGGTACTGAATACTGGCTGGACCACATTCACAGATTCTACTTGTTCTATGGTCGTTTGCGTCTTGTCTCATTCGCGCAATACAGAATTAAGTGCTATTTTGCTCGTGTCGCCTGGCCCAAATGTCTATGAACAGTGTGGACAACACGCCAAACATAATGTAAATGATAATTCTACAGTATACCGTGAATTGTTGTGTAGATAGTGGGCGGCATTCTAGTCGTATCCAATCCAGAGCAGGTATTTAAGCAGCCGATACTGCCGCACAACAGTCGGCCTGGACCTGTTCAGACTAGGCAGGCTGCACATTGGCTACTACATGCACAATTAAACTGTTCTACTAGTTGTCTGTCTATTAGCAGTCTATTAGCAGTCTGTCTATCAAACGTTCCATCTCTTGCTCATCAGTCGTAAATCATAAAGTCCCTCAGCCTTCCATGCGTTAACTGTTCATTTAAAGCAAGCGCAATTTCGAAAAACTCCCTCAAATTTAAAATGGCGATCACGCTCTGGCTACGCCTCCGTACATGGCTGAAACGCTTTCAAAGGCATCGCAAAAAACCAGGTAAAAGACGCTACCGCCATCGTCAACGCAGGAATATATTGGGCCCCTCAGTGGATATAAATCGGTACATCCGACCCATTGAACATGCACCCTCATTCGCCGCGTCTTTCCCCTCTGCACGATTCGACAACGACGAAAGGCCAGCGTCTCGGCATTTCAGGGGCAACGAGGCCTGCACCCTTGAGTGCCAGTTTCTAAAACCGCAAAGCCCGTCACAGGCCGCTGGAGGACTTGTTATAGCGACAGACGGCACAGTTGAGCCGAGGCCCCGGCAGTTCCCTACGGAACAATATCAGCGAGCCGTGCGTGCTCGGTGCCATATTCTCCAGCAGATACACGAGGCACCGCCTCTTGGATACACGGCACTTTAGTCACGAAAAATATAAAAACTAAAAGGCATTTGGAGGCATTGGCATTTGCTGATACTGATGAAACGCTGTTTTAATTTCGTTACACATCTCTAACAGACTCGAAGTTTTGAAGTCTTAAAGTCTTAAAGTCTTTGAGCCCTAAAGTCTTAAAGTCTTTGAGTCTCCAAGTCTCTCACAGTCGCGCTTATTTCGAGTCCATTTCACTGCCATTGTGACGTGCGTATCAACGTGTCAGTATGACGACACTGTGCATGAGCGTTTGCTCGCGGCTACCGAACTATCCTCTGCATTAAATATGCCCTTAACAGCATTAAACACGAATCAGCAGAAATTTCGAGTCATTAGCCACACGGCACATTCGACAATCACAGCCAAAATCCTTATCTCTGATTTGCCACTAATAAAAGGCTTTCATATTACTCTTCTCCAATCGTAATTAGTATATTAAAGCGTTAAGCGTAAACAAACTGTGCGTTATACACATAGTGTTATACATAGTGTTTTATGTTTGTGGGTTATAAAATTATAATTTTAATGTTATCAATATTATCAATATAATATTATCAATATAATATTATCAATATAATATTATCAATATAATATTATCAATATAATGTTATAAATTCAAGACACACGACTCGCTGGTTGCGCAGCTGACGTATTCTTTGTATATAATATTATTTATTAATGAATGTAAAAGAGCAATTGTCCCGCCGCACTATGGCGCAAGAGCATTCAGGTTTACGCGTCACGACGCGCCGGTCGGCAGTGTAAGAAGAGGCACGGCAGATCAAGCAGCCCAATTTTATAGATTTATTTTATAAATTTTCCGGTATGGAGACTCTGTCGCCGACGGCCTCTGCAGAGGCAGACTCCTCGGCAGAAACGGTACCGCGTGTGGAGGAATCAGAGCCCTTACTGAGCCGCTCTTTTGCTCCGCCGTCAGTAAGCAATCTGCCTCTCCCTTTTCCAGTGTCTAACGCTTATCAGATCGTGTGGCTTTTGCCTGCGCTTTTCCTTTCGGCTGTGATTATGGGCGTCTGTGTCAATGCAAAGATCAATACAGTGATCGAGATAATCTGCGAGCGGTACTATGCTGCGGGCACTGACCCACTTTTGCTCAGCGGCGAGTGCAATATCCCACAGATACAGGCTTCGGCAGCCAAAGTCGCGACGGCAATTAACCTGATTACAGGCTCACTGGCCTCACTTACAACGGGCTACTATGGCTCACTCTCGGACCGGTACGGGCGCCGGGTCACGCTTGCTCTTGCCGCTACTGGCACTCTGGGAATGGACGCGTTTTTCATCCTTACCTGCTTGTACGCGTCGACTTTTGGTCCCAATCTGCTCCTCGTTGGAGCTGCGATTGACGGACTCTTTGGATCTATGAGTGCCATGATCGCCGGCTGCAGCTGCTACGCTACCGACTGCTCTACCGCAGAGAACAGATCGTCCAGATTTGGGCTTTTTTTGGGCTGCTTTTTCATAGGGCTGACCGTTGGGCCCGCAGTGGGTGCCTATGTGACAAGGGCCCTGGGCGGGTACGTCTTTGTCTTTGGCCTTTCATTTGCCATCCATGCTTTGTTTATCCTGTACACTATATTCGTCCTGCCCGAGTCGCTTTCCGGCAAAAGGCAAAAGGAGGCACGCATGCTCTACAATGGACAACAGCACCAGGTGACCCGGTCCCGACGGCTCTCAAATTCAATGGATGTACGGCACCGCTACCGCACCCTGTTCTACGACCCGGAGCAGAGACATGCTAATATGAATATCATTATCATGTTTGTCCTGGAAGTCGTAAACAGCGTGCCCGTAAATGCCGCACAGTATGAGATTCTGTATGCAAAATACAGGTTTAGATGGCAGGATATGGAGCAGGGCCTTTTCGTTTCGTTTATGGGCGCTACTCGCTCAACTGTGCTTTTCATCGTTCTGCCCTCTGTTATATATATCTTTCGCAGGTACCATAGGCCACGGCTGTTTCCCAGTGGAGAAGATGGCCGTGAAATGTTGGATGGCGCAACGAGACTCGAAGTCTACTCGGTACGAACGAGTTTACTGCTGCAGTCTATCGGGCTTTTACTCATGGCCAGAGCTGCGAGTAACAAGACGTTTTTCATCGCTGCTTTTGTCTCCTCTTTTTCATCCTTTGGGGCTCCTAATCTGCAATCCGCCCTGACAAAACACGTTCCGCCCGCTAAAGTGGGGGCACTTTTAGGCACTCAAAGCCAGCTACAAGCAATGGCACGTGTCTTTGTCCCACTGACTTTTGGGTACATGTATGCGAACACTGTGGGCAGTACTCCACAATTGTTCTTGTACGTCATGTCGGGTACAGCTTTTTTAGGGTTTATTCTTTCCTTGTGCATTCGCGCCCACGGTATGTCTTTTGGAAAACTATAATGATCATCCACAATTGTGTTTGGAAAAAATAGTTGAAGAAGAGTTTAAAAGCGTTGCTGGTCATTATGATTATACTAACAAAACAGCGTTTCAGCATGCCGTTATGGAGGTGGCCGCTTAGATGGGCAAAGTCTAGTGTTTCTTTGGAGTACGAGTATTTGAGGTTTATGTAGATGTTTATATTCATTTTTGTGTATATGACCCCACGCGATAATCTGATCAGGATATGTGAGACGTAGCTTTATTGATGATTAGCTTTCAAGCTCGAGACTTGTCCAAAACCCAGGGAGAACAATAATATCAACTAGATGTGAATAAATACGACTAATTCAAATAATTATATTTTTTTTTAATGCTCTCCTTTTAATGTTATATTTTGAGGTTATAAACGCTCATATCTAATGTAATTATTACTCTAATACATAAAGTATATGTACATTTCAGATCAGCCAAAGATGATATCAATGCTCTTGCAAACAACGTTGACAAGGAACGCTTTAGTCAAAGCTTGATCCTGCATTGAATCATGCAGTATATGAAGCGACGAGTCACATTGGCCTGAACCAATCAGGGCCTTCAACGAGGCCGGTATAGCTTTACTCAGCGTTTCGAAGGCTTCTTTTCGTAAAGCCTCCGACTCGGCGGGCCCCAATTGCGAAGGACGGGGCTTCGTGGGCGGCCGTTTGCTCCATATGACGTCAGATGCTTCTTTAATGCCTAAAATAACGAGATCGTTGAGCGTAAACTTGTCCAGAATATTTGCACTGATTATATTGCGAGTGTAAGCGGTTAATGTAGGATTATGAGAGAGAAAAGGACGCAATAGCCCGAGCAGCTTTGGCCTAAAGCCCATAATCATAGGCGGCCTTGAGAGCATCATAAAGTCATTAAGAATGATAAAGACAAGGCTCAATAACGAATGCGCTTCACTTTTGCTCAGAGTCTGTTTCGGCCGTACGGCAGAGCGAGCAGACGGCAGTTTGGCCGACAAGGCTGCTTCTTTTTCCGAGCCGTTCGTATTGCAATACTCCAGCTCTGAAACGCAGTCTTGATCTGATAAGGGCGAGCCTCCTACCACTGGACTCGGCACCGGTAACGAGGCTGTTTGAACGCCAGTGCCGTTGCTGTTGCACACCCTCCGGCCAGCTTGGTCACGAGCCCCGTCTTGATCGGCATTCACGTTTCCTTGCTGGCTCTCTTGCTCAACGTCCTCTTCCTCTTCCGCGTCCTCATTTTCCAAAGGCCCCTCGTCTGCATCGCCTTCAGAGGAAACAGGAAGGCCATGCGTCCGAGATCGAAGGATACGGTTCAAAATGTACTGAGGTCCGGCAGCAAGGCCGTTGCTTAAAAGCACAGAGCGAACGCCTTTGCCCAGCTGAGACTTTACCAGACCTGCTCCGGCGAGAGGAAGCATGACTATATCCCTGCCCAAATTCTGGAGACTATTCACGGTTTTGCCCACACTGGAAGACCCCAGTTTATGAGCGCTGTTGGCCGCTTGACGAAAGGCAAACTTGGGTGATCGTGGCGACGAGTATTTCATATCGTTCGGGCCCACACGCGAGCTCAGGAACCGATGGAGCCGTGGGCTTTCGGACAAGAGATGATCAGAGAGAAGCGAGTTGATAAAAGTGTACAAGTGCGCTTCCAGCGACGCGTACGTATATTGCTTGTAGCTTTTCAAAGAGACACGGGGCCCGTCTCCTGGAGTAAAGTTACCCAGCCGGTAACACTTGTCCACAAAGGCTTCAAGTTGCTGAAAATCCTCGTACGATCGGGATGTTTCGGAAATGAACTTGTGCTGACTATTGTACATTTCAATTCGAACATAAAAATCATGCTTGCCGCTAATCGGCTTTGTTTTCGCTGTGTCCTTGTACGGCACAACAGAAACAACACAGCTTTGAGCAGTCCGATCGGGCCGGCTGTCTGCGAAATCCTCCACGTTTGTAAAGGAGACGGCAGATTCACTTGCCCGCCGACGAGATCCCAGTTCTGATTTAGCATAATCTTGCACGAAATCGTGCCAGTCTCCAGTCCGGCACTGGGCTTCTCGCACTGCACGATTCACTATATCATCTGCCTCATCAAAGAACTGGTGCTGGCCCAATTGCCGCACAATAAACGAATTGATTTCGTTTGGGTTACTTGCAAGATTAATTGCATTTTCAAGAACTTTAATTGTTAAAAGATCCGTCGCAAAGGTACGGACGGGCGAACAGTTTTGCTCTTCCTGCCTGCTGAATCTTTCGAGTAGAAAAGCTGACAAAATTTTTAGCTGTTCTCGTTGTAAAAGCGGATCCGCCATTGAAGCAAGTGTGCTATCGGGGAAAGCCTCACAGTACTGCTGCACACTAAGACTACAATTTGAAGCGTGACTAATCTCGCCAAGTAATACGCGTACACTGGATAAAACTCCTTTTGAAATGGCAACAAACGTATTTTTGAGATCGAGATCGCTCAAGACCTCGTACACTTTTTCAAAGGACGTGTTCATCGCCACCTTGCACTCTTCCGGGAACTCTTTACCCAAATGCAGTTCGTCGTACCATGAATGTATCTGATATTAGGGAAAATATGAAAATAAGGAAATATGAAATTAAAAAACTGAGCAAAAGAAAGAAACGGAGTGGAAAATTATAAACCTCCGACATGAATGAGTGGAAGCAACAAGAATATAAAAGCGCAAACTAAAATGACAAGCAAATGATATTACAAATAAAGTGCGTTGGTGGAAAAAGGTCAAAACAATGGCATCTTGATTCTTTGAAATAAGCAAAAAACAATAAATAAGATCTGGCTTCAAGATATTGCGTGGAATAAAACGACACGCAACATTGCCAAAATATCAGCAATTATCCTTACAAAGCTGCGCATTAAATGATCAGAAAACTGATCTACCTGGGTCGCGATACAGTCCGGAATGATTTGTTTTGAAGAACCACTATATCCTTTCAGCCCACAATATTTGCGCAAACATATCGTTCTCTGTACTTACAGTTTTTTAAAATGATTGGCCCTGTTTCGTGACGATTTTGCACGCTGCCGGCCAGTTTCTGATACAAACGGCTTCATATCCTCCATCATGACAAGAGTCTGAACAACGATACCAATCCCAGTCCCTGCCAGAATATAAGTCACTGGGCAGGCGACATATTGCCAGACGAGGGCCAGGATGGCTAAAAGACCCATACACAAGGTCAAAGTCTAGCACTGTGCAGGTGCTTGCAATCTTTACACTGGCCGTTGCATACACAAAATCCTTGCCTTGACTAGCACCCGTATGCCGCGTCATTATTGACTGCCGTAATAAACGAACTTGGGGCATGCGAGACCTAATTTTCCCATGGACTGGTGATACTAGCGGCTTTGTCTCCACGTGACATTATTTTCTTTATTTTTTTCATTTATCCATCTCATCTGTCTCGTGACAGCAGTAAAGAGTAGTAATGTCACGTGCAGGTTTGGTTGTCAAGTCATATTGACCAAACTCTCTTGTCAAAAGTATCGTGCACCCAATCGACGGTGGAAACTGGACATCGGTACTTTTGCCAATATGTGAAACGCCAGTGATCAGCACACATGTTCTCCCGCGAGAAATTGCTTGACGACTATTTAGTATTCCGATCAAAAAATATATATATTCACAAGTACGTAGCGTTTGTGCTCACGGGACAAGTCGGTTTCGGCACTTTACTGCTCCTTTACAGGATTGCTAGAGTCGCTATTAAATGTTTTTATTATTTTGTCACTATTATTTGCCAATATTAATATGTCACAAGAATTTATAATATATTTTGTCATATTTGCTGCTATTATTTATGAATGTATTAATTGGTCTGGGGAAGAAGGGCACGTACTATAATAGATTATATTCGCCGAGAATGACTGAAACACATACTATTAAAAAAAAATCCCGACAAGATTACATAGATAATTGATAACTGTTTGGCCGTAACGTCACATGTGGATAATACAACCCTTATCACGCACAGCAACCCGTTTACATTACTTGCTAATATCTACCAGATGACCTCTGCGCGTAGCGTTACATAAACATACTGTCTGTATACAGTAATTTATTTATTCTTCTATTTTTCGATCTATTTATTTATTTATTTATTTATTTATTTATTTATTTATCTATTTATTTATAATATAAACATTGTTTTGCATGTAAACAAAGACCAGGAAGGCTGCTTGAGCCCCAACTAGTGTCAGCCAATACATAGCCTGGCTGAGCAATGGACTGAGTACTGGGATTGGCGTCCTTTCCCCAGCACAGTTTCTAGTACACTCGTACCCGGTCCAGCGACTATCTTGCCTAATTATGGAGAGCGGCCAATACCCAGCTTTCAGGGCGCCAGGGTTACGGCCCGCTCCCTTGTTGCAGCCGCACAAAGTCTTGCAGGCGGTCAATATGAACACGGAAGCCTCTGGTTCGGTGGGAAAATCTCCGTCAAAATCTTTGGCATTATCAAACGATTCTCCGGTAGCGTCATTGTCAAATTTCTCTACAAACTCTTCACTGTCCTTTGCGGGACCACCACTGCCCAAACTTTTGGCAGAGAGCCGTATGGTTGCGGACATTCATGCCGCAGGAGACAGCGAGACCGCGTCTTTTTCCACAATATCGAATGAAAGGAGCGGCCATTCTCACACAGAAAGCGAGAGCGGCGCCTCAAGACCCTCGGATTTAAGCTCGCTCAGAAACATCGAATCCTGGCTGGGCCAGAACAGCACAATTAGTCTGACAAACAGCCAAAATTCGTCTTACTACCGCGATGTACAGGCGCAGGATAAGGAGCTGGACAATGCTATTATTCAGTTCCCCGCTCCGCCCCTGCGGTCCGCTAAACAGCAGGATGCCAGGAGCGAAGAGCGCTGGAGTCAGCTTATGGTTATCGTTCCCGCTCACAATCTCAGTACAGCGCAAACCTATGGCGGGCGAGCAGGAGGAGGAGGAAGAGGAGGAGGGCATTTGGAAAAGCAAGACGTCTACTTTCCCCATACCAACTTGGCAAAGGACAAGGATATTTGCTCAGCGGATGGGGTACATTATGGTATAGTCGCACGAATTGCGCTTGTATGCCTCGGACTGGCCTTCCCGCCAATCTGGCTATTGTACGGCTCAGGTATTTGCGAACCTTACCTTCCAGACCTTTTCTATGATACCCATCGATCGCAAGCACGATTGATACGCTTAGTTTCTTTAATTCTTGGCACAGTTTGCTTTCTGGCCACAACGGCATGCCTTATTGTCGGGCTTGTGCTGGCAGAGACATGATTATTTTTTGGGTAGTGACGATCGAAACCGCATAGAGTTGAGTTTCGATTTGACTGTATATATTTCTTAATTTCGTTCACATGATCAACTAAAGGCGTCCATCCATCCAGTAATAAAATCATCTAATCAAGCATTGTCGCCTTTCTCTTGTGGCATTTTATCAAGTATACACATTAATCGGGGCAGTTTTGCGGCCGACGCTAACAGTTTCTCATTTTCCTGCGACACTACCCTCATATCGCAGTGCGAGCGCTCACATAAAAGCCCTAAATGGCCGCGCATAACGTCTGTTTTAGGCCCACCGCATACGTACAAGACGTAAGAGCTTGCAGTATCTCGAGCTTTCAAGAGTTCTGCTGTTGACGCGTTCAGGCCAAGAACTAACCGTTTGCGCCAAGACTGTGCCGGCCGATTTCGCAGTAATTCGCACAGCTCTCCCACCCGGCGATCTTCTTCGTCGCCAGTTAGAGGAACACTAAACGTTAGCCATTGGCTCATAAATGCACCTACCCAGCGGCTGCTTTGACCAATATTGGAGAGTCCAGGATCTGCTTTTGTTTTTTCTTTGCCGATTTTTGTTTTGCGGTTCCTGCATTTGTGCTTGACGCTTGCTTCATCGTGCAATGGGCATTTTCAACAGTAATGGTGCCAATTGGCTAACTGAATAATAATTAGAAATAATAATTAGAAATAATAATTAGAAATAATAATTAGGAAAAATAATTAGAAAATATAGAAATAGTAATTGGAATCAATAATTAGAATCGAGAATGGGAATCAATATTTAGGAATAATAATTAGAAAATACAACTGAAATAACGAACTAAAAGCTTGAATATAAAACAATAATTCATGGCTATACAAAACATTTGGAGAAATGTAGATCTTTAATCAATGATGTATCGAAAATAAACGTAATTCGCATTTCGTACCAGTGTCGTACTCGACTTGGCATAGCGTAGAATGGACGAGGACATTGCCGAGGACGATGGGAACAATCCCGATTTTGCCGTATGTGCCATTTAAGTGGTGGGCTTGTCTAACTAAATTTGCAGGACTACGAATCGGAAAAAGACGCGCTTTTGTTCGTGTTGGACGTTAGCGCCAGTATGACAATGAAACAGGAATCTGCACCGAGCGCAGCCCGCAGTTCTCTTGAATGCATTTACCAGATACTATTGCAAAAAATAATCTCAACGCCAAACGATATGCTGGGCCTGATGCTTTACAATAGCGTAATCTAGTGCTATTTTGCCTGACTCCTCTCTAACATGTCTGACCTGCTTTAGAAACAAACTAGAGTGGAAAATACTACAATGTTTCCCCACTTTTACGAGCTGATTCCACTCGGATATCCCGACGCTAACGCGGTGAAAACGCTGAAGCGCTTGCTTTCAGGTATCCATCCCTTGCACGACTAGGCTAAGCGATAGATGACGCAATGTACGATGAGGTAATGGAGTCCGATGGAGAGTCTGTGCCCTTGAGCAATGTTTTCTTTTGCGCTAATCAAGCAATATCAAAGAGGTACGAACGTTAAAAGGTATCTCCGTTTCCTATACTAACGCCAGTGCCGGCACTTATTCATCTAAACGAATAATGCTGATTACAAACTGTGACGATCCCCATCCCAACGATAAGGCTGCACGGAAAGCTGCCGCTATCAGGGCCCGAGATCTGTATGACTTGGGCATCAAGATAGAGCCCTTTTTCGTCGAACTTGCTTGCCAGAAATTCGATATTTCAAAGTTTTACGAAGATCTGCTTTTACCCCTGGTAGATGATGATGGAGACAATGACGAAATCGCTCCTCAAATAGATCTAGTGGCACAAGGCCGGCTGCAGTTTCAGGATATGCTGAACCGTATACGTTCTCGACAAGTACAAAAAAGAGCTATATTTAGTCTTTTGGTGGAGTTGGGAAAGGACGTGCGAATAGGAGTAAAGGGCTATATTATATTCAAAAGGCAATCTCTCGCCAAATCGCATTGGGTCTATACGCATAGAGAAGTCCCCAAAATTGTCAAGCCGGATACCAAATTGATTGACGCGCGTACATCAATGGAACTGGGGAAGCAAAACATAAAAAGCTCGTATAAATTTGGAGGGGAAACAATCACGTTTGACGAGTCTGAAATGAGCCAAGATATTCGCGGGTGCTTTGGTCAGGGCCCTATTTTGCGGATCATTGGGTTCCAATCGCGCGACAAGCTCAAGTTTTGGCACAATGTTCGTCCTTCATATTTTATTTATCCATCAGAAAGCAGTGTTGTTGGAAGCACACGGACTTTTGCAGCTCTGCACAAGTCTATGTTGGAGCTGAACAAGATTGCGATTGCATGGTTTATGCCCAGGAAATCTGCGAGTCCTAGTTTCGTGGCAATGATGGCCTGTGGGGAAAACAAGCCGGACTATTCTCTAAGCAAAACGGGTTTAGCGGCCACTATGCCTTCAACGCCGGGTATTTATTTAATACAGATACCCACGCTGGACGATATTCGCCAATGTCCCATCGAATCCTCGGATAAAGCTTCAGATGACCTAGTCGATTGTATGAATGATGTTATTGGCAAGCTCAAATTGAAAGGAGAGTTTGATCCCTTGCGATACCCGAACCCATCGCTTCAATGGCAATATAAAGTCTTGCAGGCCATTGCCCTGGAGGAAGATATGCCTATGCCTGACCCTGACGCTTCACTGCCAAAGTATGATATTATTCAAGAGGTATGGAGATTATGCTTTATCTACATTTATATACACAATAATGATATATATAGATATTATGATGATTTGCCAACTTTAATCATACTAACAGCAAATTTAGCACGCTGGCCAAGCTATTTCCCAGTGGCACAAGTGTTTTCAAAAAGCGCAAGAGCAAGATCATACACCGAAACCGAAACCGGGGACCAAGAAAAAGGCAAGAGCCGCATCCAAACCAGAAAAGGAGATAATGGTAATTGCTGAGTAAGTTTAAGCCCATACTGACTATGCAGGTCAAAAAACAAAAACAGCGATAGAAAAGATGGCTTTATCTAAAGACACGGCGTTTGCCAGCGTTGCTTGGTTCGATTATCGCTTACACTCCAACACATACTATCCAGGAGGGACGAACCAGACCAAGCTGGCTGCTGATTTAAAAAATATTAAATTATGCATCAGACTCGCCTCTAGCGTACCGACGTTCAGGGCCACGGTAAGTGCCCACACCTTGAACATGAGTGTCAGGGTTCGAGTAATCGACCCACGGTTTCTGTGATTCACCCTTTATATTCAACATTGTGAAATAAACAAGCAATCCGCCGACCGTCAGTATGAAGGCGACCGGGTACAGCCAGTATACAGAGTATCCAAAAAGACCAACTCCGATAATGAGACCTGGATAGACGTTCAGCAGCTGGGCATTGAAACGCTGTTTCGAAAGTATCAAGGGAATTCAGCGAAAATGAATGCTATACGAAAAAGCAATGCAGAAATGAACACGTATATTTTATATTAAATACAAGTCAGCATTTTGCAGATAAAAAGCCAACCTGCAAAATAGAGGAAATTGTAAAGAAAAAAAGGTGCTCAAACAAAATGTATGAGAACCCACAAAGCAATTTGAACACGTACCCCAAAAATCGGATGTTAGAATAGAGATATTGTAGAACGATGCACTTGACATGCGAAGAATAATCGGAACGAGCGAGTAGAGCAGCCACATACACAGAGTGTAGCCAGCCAAGTAGCCGCCAAGCTGATTATTCCAGGGAACATTGGCGATAGAGTGACGCTCAAAAATCACACAAATGATCCCATTTATAATAACGCCCCATGAGCCCCTAAAGTTAGCAAAAGGTTGACAACAAAGACGATAAAAAGATGATACGAGTAAGAAATTAAAAAACGAATAAATGAACAAGACAGTAAGAAAACACGACAAAGGTATCAAGCTAATCCCTACATTTGACCAACAACAACGTATAAAGGCTGCTTCGTGACCAAAAACTCTTCGAGAACGTTTGAAACACCATAACACGAAGCACCTGCCAACATGAACAAATCCCCCTTTACCCGGTTTGCAGCCTGGTAATTTTTGCCAGTTAAAACATCCGAAACCGTGAGGAGAGCAAGGCCGCCAATGCACATCGCAATACCCGTAATCTGAGTCCAGTGATAGCGGACTTCAAGGAAAATAAAGCTCAAAATGACGCACACAACCGTAGCCCATCCATCAAGCAATTGGCACGATAAAAGATTGGAGTATGCGTAAGCCATAACGACCAAATAATTGCCCACCACATCAAACAGGGACAAAATTGCAAATTTCCAGCCCTCGCGGTACAGCATAATAGCATAGCTTTTAATGCCCAATTTATAAACCGAGAAAAAGGCGTACGTCACAGTTAATAAACAGTAGTTCAGGAATGACTGAAACGCCGGAATGTTGGCATTCTGAGCAGTAATGTCTGAAACGTTAGTTCTAACGAAAAAATCGTAAGACAAGGAAACAAAAAGGCAAAAGATTGAGTTTAAAAAAGAAAAACCAAAGAAAATGCGGTCTCTGATTCTTCCGAGGCACAAATTAATAGTTCATAATCAAAAGAAGAACAGAATGAAAACTTACATGTAGTAAACGTGTTTGTGCCAGTAATGCACCACGATAAAATCTGTCCGATAAGAAGTGCGATCCAGAAATTTTTATGGAAAACTGCTTGAAACGGTTTTGCTCCAGGATCCTTTTGAGAGTAAAAAAGACGCTGCCAAATCGATTTCTTTTGCGGCGTGGGGTAATGGCTATCGTCGGCCTGCACATCGATGACCGTCTGCTTTACTGACCCCGCTCCTTCAATTCCCGTTTCGATCTTTCCCATATTTTCTGTATCCTCGTATTTTGCATCTCTTATTTGTACGCTGTCTTGACCCATCCTTTAACTGAGTTTGGGGAGCTTTTTGATTGGGTTCGGTCGCCAGTGTGTCGAAGACTAAAAAATTAAAACAAAAACTTCAAACGTCTCGCGAAATTAGAGATCAGCAAGTACAATTATGTAATCTCCTATATATTACATTATTCTCTCTTCTACCAGTCGCATAATAAAAATTCCACTAGAAATATTGATTATATTTTTTTTGAAAATCGGTCTAATCAATAATCAATAATAAAAAAATGGATGAGACTGATGTAAATGCGACGGAAAATTGTTGAATTACAAAAAATAATAATAATACCAATTAATTAATAATTGAACAATTGAATAATTGAATAATTGAATAATTGAATAATTGAATAATTGAATAATTGAATAATTGAATAATTGAATAATTGAATAATTGAATAATTGAACAATTGAATAATTGAATAATTGAATAATTGAATAATTGAATAATTGAATAATTGAATAACTGAATAATTGAATAGTTGAATAGTTGAATAGTTGAATAGTTGAATAGTTGAATAGTTGAATAGTTGAATAGTTGAATAGTTGAATAGTTGAATAGTTGAATAGTTGAATAGTTGAATAGTTGAATAGTTGAATAGTTGAATATCAAAATTAAGACGGTGGCTTTTAGTTACCCAGCAGCTGATATCTTAATTTATTTGCTATTGATGTACAAATGAACTAAACTATTCCGAAGACAGACAAAAATTGCAAAGATATTCACGACAGTCGTTCATATCATACGACAAACTGATTACACAACAGCAATCTAATTACACAGTAAGCTAAATTACACATGAAATCTATTCTCAAAACATCCATTGCGAGTGAGCACAGTACCAGCAGACGGCCGCACTTCGCATTGTATCGTGTCGTATGGTACATGTTCGCCGTCAAGTGAGATATAAGCATTGTTGCTTGGAATACGGGGTACAATCCTGAAAGCCGAGCATTTTGTGTATTTCACATATGGCAATTCAAAATGCTTGCCAGACGGAATAGCTTGAAATATCTTGATCATCTGCCACCGGCTAATTCGAGAATCAATCATAATTACGTCCATGAGCCCGTCTGTAGCCAAGCTTGTAGGAAAGAATAGCATGTCGCTGGAAACATAAGGCATTTTTCCAGCATAGAAAATTCCCAAATGATCACAGTTGAACTTTGTCCAGCCCGTCTTTCGTGGGTTAGCGGCATGCCCATACTTAAGAGTATCGACACCTATTTCACGGCTTAAATGATCATCGCCTTTGAATGAAGCAGGCGTTTCAGCTTCCCGAAAATGCTTTATTATATCCGTTTTCCTCTCGTGCTGAATCGCCAAATATATATCGCAAGGATAAGTAGTTTTTTTAACAATTGTCTTTAGCAGGACACCGTACGTAAATCGGAAATCGCCCATCCATCTATACGCACACAATTAGCAACCCAAATAAATATGTGAATAGAAAAAGAAGAATATCTCATAAAGGAGAATATTAAAAAAGACTAGAATGTTTGGACATGTCGTGTATTTCTCCAAGATGCTTACCTTAGATGTTCCGTTCCCAGGTCACAGTCAGCAATAGCTCCAAAACTAGTACTTAGGAAACTAATTGTAGAGTCTGCCGCAGATGCACGTGTAAACTCACACAAGTCAATTTTGGTCGGCATGCCTTTTATGATTGATAATGTGGCCTCACAAACAGCAGAGCTGCCATTTATGTTTAGAGATAAAGCATTTCCCGATCCGCCTGGAATCATGCTCACAGGCAATTCAAGCGCCCTGAGCGCATCTTTTCTCTTTGCGAGTCCGTTAAATATTTCATACGGCATTCCGTCTCCCGAAACGCAAACGACCGCATCATATTTCTCTATGTCCAAATCCTTGGCTATCTCAAAGCCATGTCCCTGGTACTCAGTCCTGACTATATCCAAAGAGCATTGTGCCGCCTTTAAAAGGGGTTCAGCTATTTTCTTGAAATAATAATCAGCCTTTCCTTGACCACCATGAGGGTTTATTAGTACAAATAGCTTTTTGCGTATCTTAATATCTACACAAAAAATTAGACGCAGATCAGTTGGACAAAAAAGATATACTTTTATACGCTCTGTGCAATAGGACATCTCTGAATTCCGCGGCTTCCTGCGGATCAGCTACATGTACAGACATGGTGACCTTTATATGATGACTACCCGATTTCCGGGCGTGAACGATTTGCAGACGCGACTGTTGAACATCAACCCATAATACGTTTTGAATTTCAATTGGGCCATAACCATGTGGCTTTTGACGCCCTTCATAATTTAGCACATTATCAAAAAGCAGATCAAATATACCGTATCTGAGTAGACCACAGCAGCTCAATCTTCCGTCCCTTTACCTTGATTAGTCTTTTGTAAAGAATGATTTGTTGTATCGACACACCTATGTGGTGTAACAGCTTCCGTAGCTATGCCTCGCACCGTCAACAAATCGGTTGCTATAGTTAATTCTACTTCTTGATCCTTGAGTCGCCCATTGATTCTAACTTCCATTAACCCCGACTCTTCTTCGTCCATGTTGGCCTTCCCAGAGTCAATTCGATAGCATAAATGTCTCGTATCGGCCCAAGAGTAAACACGGCGATTAATTTACAAATCGGTCATTTTATATATGCGGATCTATAAAGTATTTCTTATCTGAATGTACGCTTGATAACGACGCGTCGAATACGATGATAATCATTGAAGAGTACGGATGCGGTGGACAAAGCTTAAGGAATACGACTCGATTGTTTTGTGCATCAATTTTAAATTTAAGAGATTGTTCCATTTTCGAGTCTATTCATTCATTATGCGTCTAGCGATTACGTGCCAGTCAGCATGCGTAGTACTGCCGAGATTACGAGATCTATCGATAATAAGTGTGTTTCAGAGATTCGAGATTCGAGCTAGCGGTCGCTCAAATAGCTTTAATCTCATATAGCTTTCGACCAATCCCAAGTGAATCGTTCTGGAAAGTATCAGCAATAAGTAACGCTGAAGACAAGTAGTAGTATAGTTAGGTTTATATTAAATTTTTTGGAGGACAATGCATTACATTCTAAAATCTAAAATGGCTATAATAAATTAATTTGTCCAGTAAACATGAGTCAGTGCCAAAAGAATCCATCTACAAGACGAAGGCAAGACGAAATGGAAAACGCAATAAATAATTTATGGGTTTCACAGTAGTATTCTAGCATTCGATTTGCTCTGCGCACGTGGAATTACAATTGGGTGACGATGGATGATGATTTTGGTGTATACTTATTTGTTTGTTTGCTTTGCATTATAATTTATTATCATCATTCATATTCTTATTGAGACCGGAGGTATAATAAGTGCTGCTTTTAGCGTTGGGAATGAAAATTATGTTCGAGACATAGAGATTGCCTTGTCCGCCAGTGCGTGCTCGCGATTGAACTACGAATCAAACAGCAAACAATTCTACTACGTTTGATAAGATTTGTTTGTTTTAAACATGCAGGTTGAGTTGAGATTTAAAGTTGAAAATGGACTTTTTTCATTGTCATGAAACGGGAATCTACTACATTAATATTTTTGATGTTTGTCTATAAAATTGTGATTAAGCATCAACGCAATGCTATGAATCTGCAGTTTTTTGCTCGCATGTGGAAATTTGCGATCTTGGGCAGTAAATTCAGGTTTGTGTTGTAATCACGGCAGCCGATTCTTCGGATTCTTTTTGCGGCTTTGAGACAGGGCAGAATAGTTGTTGTGAAAGAATATCAGAAAAAATCTTATTTTGAGATGCTTCACGTCTCTGCGCGTGACTGAATCACTCAAAAGCAGCATTTGAGTTTACAGCCATTTCACTATTAATACTGAAGCTCGCATGATGTAGAGGTACTTTAGGCATCATGCGACTAAAGACCTTTCTCTCTAAGGCACTGTGTCTCTGTGCAATCCTACACGGAGCAAAATGTCTACCGGCAGGTACCATTTACTCTAGGGACACATCAGGTAAAAGAGTTGCGCATTTTGCAATAATGTTCTTGTTGACGCTTTGTGCAGAAGTACCGAAAATCTTTATCGTTAAGCATAATACATCGTATACTGATTTGCAGACGCACGTTGCTTCATTAATGTAACCAATGCAATTTCTGCACCTTAATTTTAACCTTCTAGCCACTCTCACTTTATGGCAGATCTATCAGAGGCTGGAGGGGCAATTATACACGAGTTTGTATCTCTGTTTAAGTAAGGCATTTCACATCCACACTTGATTGCTCAATAAATCTTTTTCTTTGCTTACCTATTTTCTTAGAGGGGTTGCTGCCGAAGCAACATTTGGTGTATTTGAAACATTAGAAGAACGCTACTCGCCTATTTTTATATTCGAGTTAACCACACGTCAGGAAGGTATGAACAGTATACTTTCTCAAGTTACATTTTGGCTGATCAAATGTATGTGGAATAAAGTGGCCAATTTGATTTCACAGGATAGGGCATCTTGATGCAAGACATAGCATTTCTTTTTCACGACCCAAATGAGCTCAAATACGGCGCAAGCAGAATTAAAAGGCCAGCATATAGAAATAGATATACACAGGATTAAAATACAAACAGAGAGAGCTTTCTTAGCGCGTGCTTCTAATACAATATATAGTTTTTTGGTTTACTTTTTTGGACTGTATTGCTATTTTCTAGACAAATTGAGGTAAAACGTACTCAGCAAACGTGCATGCTTTAGGACAGATTCTGATTAAGTTCATTTTGTCATGAATGCACTTTTAACGCAAATGAGTATATAACGTTCAGGAACCGGAAATATTTGAGACGCTACTAATACATCGTCCGTATTTTCCCCTTGTGCATTTTATCTTCATTCCTAAATTTATGAGTTTTACTCTAGCCTTTTAGACTGTATCGTCTTCGCATCATTTACGTAACGCTCCGCTTATGTTTGTTCCTGCGACTCTGTCTTGCTACATCGGAGAGCTACAAATTTTTTGATGTTCGGACAATATAATTTATTATCATCATTCATATTCTTATTGAGACCGGAGGTATAATAAGTGCTGCTTTTAGCGTTGGGAATGAAAATTATGTTCAAGACATAGAGATGCCTTCTCGCGATTGAACTACGAATCAAACAGCAAACAATTCAACTACGTTTGATAAGATTTGTTTGTTTTAAACATGTAGATTGAGTTGAGATTTAAAGTTGAAAATGGACTATTTTCATTGTCATGAAACGGGAATCTACTACATTACTGTTGAGGAATGATTGTCTATAAAATTGTGATTAAGCATCAACGCAATGCTATGAATCTGCAGGTTTTTGCTCGCATGTGGAAATTTGCGATCTCGGGCAGTAAATTCAGGTTTGTGTTGTAATCACGGCAGCCGATCCTTCGGATTCTTTTTGCGGCTTTGAGACAGGGCAGAATAGTTGTTGTGAAAGAATATCAGAAAAAATCTTATTTTGAGATGCTTCACGTCTCTGCGCGTGACTGAATCACTCAAAAGCAGCATTTGGGTTTACAGCCATTTCACTATTAATACTGAAGTTCGCATGATGTAGAGGTACTTTAGGCATCATGCGACTAAAGACCTTTCTCTCTAAGGTACTGTGTCTCTGTGCAATCCTACACGGAGCAAAATGTCTACCGGCAGGTACCATTTACTCGAGGGACGCACCAGGTAAAAGAGTTGCGCATTTTGCAATAATGTTCTTGTTGACGCTTTGTGCAGAAGTACCGAAAATC